>OMNW01013873.1:0-40107 GCA_900303245.1 Selene dorsalis
TATCATAGCTCGTGCATGCTTGTTGTTATGTACATTTTGTAAGTTTTGTTTGTTTACCTTTGATTTGCTAGCTCTGCCTTTTTCCTGGTTCTTATCACTAGGAGGAGTTACTGGGGTGTGATCTGTATTTGCATGTGCAGGATTTGCTCTTCAGGTTTCCTTGAGTGATGCTCTTCACTTTTTTGATGTTGTTAATATGAATAACATGTTAATGTTCTAGTTTTGTGCAACACCACAAAGTCTGAATTTTGCCTACGACGTGACCAAGTTTCCGTTTTCGGTGTTATGCAAAAGAGATTATGCCGTCCCCCTGGAATTACCCTCTCTTGAGCTTGTAGCAGTGTTATGACAACAAATGATAACCGTCTCTGTTTAGATACAACTGCCAGCTGGGGCACCAAGTGAACATGTGTCTAATTTATTTGCCTCTCCTTGACTTGTGCTGTGTCTACTTCAATCTTCTCCTGTGTACAGACATGCCCATATTTGGCCAGTGTCCTGCACAGGACGACTTCTACCTGGTGATGTGCAGCCACTGTGGTCAAGTAGTCAAACCCCAAGCCTTCCAAGCACACTATGGTAAGTGTGATGCACACACACACACACACACACACGTATGTTTGTACATGCTGTACATGTACACTGACCTTTCATGCAAACACCATATAGACCTATATTCAATAGTTAATTTGAAATTATGGATCGCCTAATTCTAGGACAAGCATGTGTACTGTTGGTAAGAGTTAAGAGGGCAGTAACAAAGCACCTACACACATCTGTAGTAACCCTGTACTCACAACATATGCTTCAAGGCTGGTAGTGATATTTCACACATTAAAGGTAGAGTCTGGAGGTTTTTGCTCAAAAATAAACACTACACTTATAGAAATGAAACCCGACTTAATCATCACCCCTGGGCTTCTAGTCCTGTGTGGTGGTGACTGTGTCTGCAGAGCCCCCTCCCCCCCGCCTGTATTTTGGTCTTTTGCTTTGTTTTGTTGTCAGCATGGACGTTTCTGGGCGGAGAATTAGCGTGTTCCCTCCAGCCAATGACAGAGCAGGTGAAGTTCTGTGCAGCGTGAGTAGGAGGGCTGCTGGCCCCGCAAGCTATCCTGGATGCTAGCGAGTGCTAGCGGCGGATGTTATCTGCCACGGCTAACACCCGCTAGCACCCGCTTCCCAGCTCACCACAGCAGCCCTCCTGCTTGGTGCAGCAGGCTCCCATCACCAGTGACGCCCGGGTATCGGCCCGCGGCTCCAGCACTTCACTCGGACTGCATTTCCTTTTCTTTGCCGTCCTGACAGCTGCTGCTGCTGCTGTCAGTGACAGGAGGCGTGCGCAGTTGAGCCGGAGAGGAGGGGCCTACTTTGAATGTTTTGTTTACAAACTGCAACGAACAAACCTCCAGACTCTACCTTTGACACACTCTGTAGTATTACTTTAACCTCCTTTGTATTTCCTTGCCATATTTCCCTACCCACTCAGTAACCTGAGAGGGGGCGCCACAGACTTTGATTTATTTATTTATCTCACTCACTGTCTCACTTGTGACTGTGTGTGTGTGTGTGTGTTTACAATTCCCCTGTTAATATTTGATGTGGATCTCTCAGTCTTCCCAGTAGTGTACTGTTTTAACACATAACAGCACAGATCAGATTTCTGGTTCTGTTTCTCTAGGGATGTGTACCGGTATGTATGGACATTTCTGTGTATTGCTTTCCGCTTCTTAGATAGTTAGGCTGGATCTTGACTTTGCACTAAAGTAAATTGGTGAATTATAGTTGCGTGAATATAGCAATTGCATGAAAGTGGATCGCAGTGTTCATGACAAATTCACAAAAGTCTGTAGTCACTGCAAGCACTATCTTTGAAATCATAAGGCCGCATCTTAGTTACAGCTAATGTCTCCTGTCATGTAGGGCTGGTGGTGGTTTAAAGTAAGAATTTCCACTAGTCTGTGTGAGTCATGTCAGTTTGAGAGGACAGGAATTGTTAGATGCTCACGTGACCTTGTTATGACTGAAATGTGATGATTCGCATTAGTTTTTGTCTCTACACTTTCACCTTCTGAGTCAGACGTCTCTGATATTGCTCTTTTCTTACAGCCCTTTTTATGCTAAATGTGAAAGTGAGTTTTAGTAACTGAATTCTTTTCTCTCTCATGAAGTTAGACAACAGTTCCGGTTGTCAAGGTCAGCCACAAGAGGGAGGTATAACAGCACACTGACTTGTACTCGCTACAGTTCAGCAACACTCAAAAGAGAGGACTCTTCCCACACTGAAACAGTATAGACTGATACAAGTCTGCCTGGACCATGCTATTAGTATGTAATGCAGCATCCACCTGAGTTTTCCTACCTTCCTGGGGATTTTAGATGGAAAAATTGACATACTTCACAAGCATTACAGTGCCTGTGATACAAAACTGTATTGACAGCATCATGCAGGATGCATACATTTGATAAGGGTGACATTGTTGACGCAGGCTTTGCACAATCTGATCCATGCAGTGCAAGCACCCAAGTGATTTTAAGCTGTTTATAGCAGTTAGTTCCTTTGTTTTTGTATTTTTGTACTTGATAATTATGAGGGATACACCAGCCCAACTTTTTCTCTTCCAACACCACTTTCTGCTTCAAACCTCACAGTTTCCAGCAATATCGGCTTATAACTCGCATATAATGAAATAAGGTATTATTATATCCAGGATTTTGTTGTTCCAACTGTTCATAAGTTAGAGTGTTGGACCTTGGAAGTTGGCAGTCGCATCTACCTATTTTCAGCCAAAATCGGGGTCTGCCATTAAAACTTTTTGTCCCTCCTCAAAATGATCGAAACGCAGCACACGCTGAACAATTTTCGAGCACTGATGGAACAATGGAATG
The DNA here is from genome assembly GCA_900303245.1 of Selene dorsalis. Classification (NCBI taxonomy): domain Eukaryota; kingdom Metazoa; phylum Chordata; class Actinopteri; order Carangiformes; family Carangidae; genus Selene; species Selene dorsalis. The sequence continues at coordinate 2,887 of OMNW01013873.1, forward strand.
ACGGATGTTATGACATGGGCACGTAACACTATATGTCATCACTGCTGACACAACATCCGCAAATTATAAACATGATGCTGAGCTATTGAACTCACATGCACAGCACCACTCACATGCAAGTAGGTATGTAGTAAGTCTTTTTGAATTGGTGGGGAATGTCCATTGTTGCCAACCAAAATTGATGTGAAATCCTGTAATTAGTTTGTTGTTTTTTTTTTTGCACATCAAAATAGTCTGTTTACCAACTGATAACTGCAGCTCCACACTGAAACTGTCCAAATCTAAGTGAAATTCTGTGGCTGCGCTCCTGTATGTGTCCGTACAAAGTGGCAGTAACAGTGGCTTGCTGTGATTTTCCTCCCATCTTCCCCTCTCTCTGATGTCATTGTGAGAAGATCCCATGTGGCGTTAACATGGGGCAAAGGCACTGATCTCAGCGCCATCGAGATGGTCTCAATATGATTTTAGCGTGCTTCTTTGAGCCCATCTGTCTCCTGTTAGGTGTTTGTGCTTCTCAGCTGAGGCTGATCCCAGCAGGGGTGACACTCACCGCAGAATGGGAAGCCGCAAGCTCGGCTGCCGCTTTTTTGTGCATTAATTTATGAACTTGTCAAACAAAGCCTCGTCTGCTCACAGCTCGGCTCACACACATTGCCTTGGCTAAACAAATACACATTTTTTTTTAATCATCCACCTTGAGCTTAGATAGCGAGAGAACTAACTGTTTATTATTTTTGGTATAAAGACAAGGTCATTACTGATACATTTACAGTGTATGTATATTACAGACGCTTTGCTGTGCTGAGATTTGAGGCCAGTGTCTGTGTGGATGGTTTTGAGGCTGTCACATTTGTACATTGACGTTGTTCTCTCACTCCCATAGTCAGGGATTCCTCGTAGCATCGTGCCAATAATTTGACATTCTGAAAGAGGGTATTAATGCTCCTCCTGGTCCTTGTGTCTGTTTTTTTTTCCCCCTCCCATATTTTTTTGGACTCTCAATTTATTCCACTGCCGCTGGTGTTTGCTCGCTTTTCTCACTGCTGGTACTTTGTCAACACAGCGCTGACTATCATGCTGGGGTTTCCTGGTGTGGGTTTGTGCTCAGGGTGTGCTTTTGACTGTGACCAAAACAGGACAAGACAGCGAGAGAGAAAGAGAGGGATGGAGGGAGGCAGAGAAAGAAAGGCCTTTGGGTTAATCGGCTGGTAAGAAGTGGGAGGGAAGATAAGTGGAATGTTTCGTGAATGGGTGTGTAGAGAGAGGCCCCTAGGTGAGAGGGGGGCGCTCTTAAAAGCTTTCTTTTTTTTCCTCTCTGAAAAGGGAAATTGGAAGAAGGCTGAGCAGTCTGAAGGTGTGTGTTGCTGTGCGTGTTTGTGGCTGAGGGAGATCAGGGAGTGGCTGCTCTGTGAGTGCATGTATGTTAGTATCCCCTCCACTGTCTCTGCAGCAACAAGCTTGTTTGCTGGTCACCTGCTGAGACCCATTTTTGGCCGAGAGCCCACTTCCCAGCTATACCATGGAGTTAGCTTAGTAAACAGGGCGCTAACTAGGCCCTCACCATGGTAACTAGCTGTCAATGCACACGCACTTTCTATCAAAGCCCGTCGGTGTTACAGAAGCTGTATCCTTTTACTTTCTCAAATCTGCTGCTCTGCCATTTTGCTCATGCAACAAAATGTTGACAACAAGAGGGTCAAGCTAACCTTCAGTAACCTAGTTCTCAGTTCATCAGCAGACACCTCTCTCTCTTGTATGTGTCGCTCTCTCTCCCCTCTTATGGTCACAACAGCAGTGTGTGTGTGTGTGTGTGAGTGTGAGTGACCCCTCCGTGACCTCAGACACTCAGTATATCTCTAAGGGAGCTGCTGCATGGGAAAGATTCAGGTTGCAGTAACCACTGAATTCGAAGAAATGCCTTCATGGAGCTGCTTTGTACGTTTTCTTTGGTGGTTTCTGCTTCGGTAGCTAATGAACTCTGGGACTCTATGAAATGAGTCTGTTGTGGTAAAATGCATCTCTGTTGTGGAACAGTAGTCAAAATGTCAATAAAAGTGTTTTTAGTATGCTGTTTTATTGGTATTACTAAGAATAGCAAGTGATGAGAGCTTCCTGTGAAAACCCAAGCTTTTGTGATTATTATTGGTGCACAAATAAGAGCTCTGTATTTACACATTTCGGGAACAATGATGAACTTTTTTAAGGAAAGATATTTAGTTAAGGCGATCACTTCCTGAGGTGCTTTTTTCTTTTTAAATTAATCTATTTTTGTCTTGTGATTCACAGCTCATTATTCGTTCGTTATCTAGTTGTGGATGGATTTGAGTTTGTCCCAAACCTTTTTTTGGTGTCATACCGCCTTTTATCAGTTTGCACAGCAACTGTTCTAAGACGCTCAGGCAGGAAATGAAGCTCTTGACCTGTTGGCTGGATCTATTTTAGGCTGAGTTGGCATGAATCATAAATGCTGCTTATTTGTTGTGGAGATACTGAGCTGTGCCCACTGTCGGGGGAAGGTTTTCTATGTTCCCATGTTTTCCCATGTCGGCTCTTGTCTTGACTTATGATACAGCTTCTCTCACACTTACCCATATAGACTAGTCTAAATTTGTTAACTATTATGCTTTAATGCTAGCATGGTTTATGTTGCTCCAGAGAGAAGACACAGTTCAGCCAGCAAGCCAGCCTCCACCTCGCCCTTCCCTGTGCCGGGCAGGAACCGAAGCAGCAGCAGTGGGCTTGGAGCTGGACTGGGCTCGGGGTCCGTAGCTGGAATGGCAACTGGAGGCATTCTTGGCCGACCTTCTACTGCTGGATCCAGCTTATCGTCCTCTTCAACGTCCTCCTCATCCTCCAACCCCAAACTACTCAAACCAGCCAAAGAGAAGCTGCCGCCAGGCATTCAGCGAAGACCACCCTTTGCACCCTTCAGGATGCTCCAGCCGGACAAGACACAGTAAGTGTCACTGTGTAACATTAGCAGTGTAGTGTGATTCTGGGGTTGTATAAAATCTAGGGCTGAATGATGAATTGTTTTTGGTATGTGAGCAGAGTTACCCCAAGTTCTCTGTTAGATATTTTATCCAAAGACAGTAAATAAAGCTGAACAACATGACGGCTCCCTAAAAGTAAAGCCAAATCATTTTGATCACTCTCTGGTGGCTAGCTGCAACAAAGACCATAAACCAAGTGAACCTGTATCTTTCCAACTTCAGTGTATGAAACTCATTCAGGTTGTCTGGCCTGCTTTGAGCTCTGTCATGAGTCTACAGTAGGACTGTGCCTCTGCAGTTCATTTTAAGTAATTCTTCTTATCATGTTCATGCAAGTGAAAATGTTTGGTAAAGTTTGGTTTTAATTAGTTTTTTGTACGGGTGGGACCTCTATGCTGCGGCTCCACTCCCTGATCACTGCTGCCGTGCAGACTCTGACTCCAAATAACGTCACCAGCAAAAGATGGCCGCTGTCAAATCAGGAAGATTTTGGCTTCAGTGGGATGAAGTGGAGAAGCTTAATCCATCTTTATAAACAGTTACTTAAGCACATTTCACATATTAAAGTGTATCATCCTTAAAAGCCTTAAAAGAAGACCGCCAACTGTGACACTCAGGCAGCTGTCATCTGTACCATATCAACTGGACAATTCTTGTTGCAATTAGATTCATTTTATAGTTACACTTTTGATCATCCTAGGTGTCATGATATCTTGTTAATATTATCTAGATTATAGATCTCTCCAATACTGGCCTGTAGTTCAGTTTATGTGAAGCACAGTGTAAAACACACTGAAAGCACACAGTTTATTTAAAATAAGTACACATCACTTGGAACAGGTCTGTCTAGTGTAGATTACCTTTTTACAATCATACAACCTCAACACTGAGAGAGCTAATGGAACTGAATCATTGTATGTATGACAAGAGGAGGGCCTATAGCGTTTGTAATTCATTTGTTATGAAAGTCCCGATTTGATACAGGATATGTGATGAAATGAAAACATTTAAACAGGTGTTTTTCTGTGTTTTGTTTTGAAAAAATTATGGATCATATTAGTTTCGTGTTCTGTCCACCCAGCTCCATTCATACATGCACATCTGTCACTTACCATGCTTTCCTCACTGGCTCAGTGTTTCTAACGCTCAGCTTCCTCCTTGCTGCCCTCTTCATCTCTGTAACCTTCTCTTTCAGCCTCACCCCGGCTGTCAAGGTGGAGAAGATGCACCTGAGGGTGGACTCGTCAACTAAGCTGGTGCAGGCCTCATCTGCCCCCAACACCACCTCATCATCCTCCACATCCTCCTCTAGCACCACTGTGAGCTCCAACACTACCACCATCACCACCTCCTCCTCATCAGCCCTTAAACCAGGCCTTAACTGTCCCTCCATACCAAAGCCTCCATTACTGGCCCCGGGTCAGATTCCCAATGGCAAGGGCCACCTCTCGGTCCTCTCGGACAAGAAGCAGGACAGCAGCAGCAGTGCCAGTAGCAGACGCCACATCAGCAAGAAAGTGACAGGTGTGCTGGATAAAAAAAAACAGATTTTGTTTCATATTGTTAACACTCAATGTAACACAGAACCACTGATTTTGTGTATGTGTGTGTATATGTGAGGTAACAGTTTCCCTCACTTCTCTGCTGTACCCTCAGAACGTGAGTTCAATCCAGATATCCACTGTGGCGTTGTGGATATGACAGCTCGGAAACCATGCACAAGATCTCTAACATGCAAGGTAACCACCCTCTCTGTACTTCCTGTCTAGTGAACTGACTGTTAATTATTCTAGACCTGAAGCAGACAATGGGCTGCTGTTGTCTTTTTGTCATCAAATCTCAGTAATGCACCAAAGTGTTAAAATGTGTGTTTCTTTTGTAAATAAGTGATACTGCAGCTGCAGAGGATATTTTCAAAATTTTAAAAAGAGATTAGATCAGTTTATTGGATTCGTTAGCTGAAGCAGCGTTAAAGCATCGAGCCCCTAGGTTTGTATTTCCCACAGCAGCAGCTGACTGTGGTGTGGTACTCACTGGATCATGACCTAGCCATATAAAGACTGCAAATGTAATAAAAGAATATGATCCTGTGTGATGGAGTTGCATGCTGATGTGTTATTACATTTTTGGACACTAATGGAGGTCACAGACTTATTCTTAAGTCACAGTTGTATCAGACATAACAAAATCTGTGAGGGATCTTTCTGCCATGTACCAATCTGTATAAAAACAGAAGCCATCATGAGTCTAAACTCAGCAGTTCCTTTAACCAAACAGCAATCGTGACCTTTGACTGTTCCAATGTCACACCAGACACATTCCTTAAGCCAGCGGAGGGCGGTGCCAGGGCGGAGGAAGCGCTTTGACACGCTGCTGGCAGAGCACAAGAACAGAACAAGGGAGCGGGAGAGGGAGAGAGAACTCCACCAACCCCATTCCCAGCAAACCCCCCCTCTCAGGGACCCACACCCCTCCTCCCACAACGCTGCTGCCCATGACCCCCACCAGGTGGCTCATGGCAATGGCCCCGCCCTAGAAGCCACTAAGCCTTTGCTAATCAGCAAACTCAAATTTCACAGCCCTGGTCTTCCACGGTGAGTCCTGCGAGCAGTCAGGGCACTCAACGGCATTACAGTTAAATGTGTTCCACATTTCAGCAGTTTATGTGTTGAAGAGTTTTTATAATTATGGTGAATATGAACAGCCACACTGTCAATTTTTCCTTCAGACAAAACAGCAGTCACGGAGGTGGTACCCCCGGCGACCCTGCAGTAGTCCATGAGTCACCACACCATCCCCAAACTACGCCCGATGGGTTTTCCCGACCCTCCAGCGATGAGGGAGAGAACGAGGAGCGGGAGGACAACGCTGACAAACTGGACTGTCACTATTCAGGTTATCACCCTCGACCGGCAGCTGTAAGTACTTTACCATCGCTGATCTGTGATCAGCAGTAGACAACTTTTCTTTTTGTTAAACTTTGAAGGACTGATGATTTTTATTTCCTAATCCGTACCACTTCCTGTTCCCAGTACTGTACCTTTGGAAGTCGACTGTTTGGGAGAGGCTGTTACTCCTTTGACCGACGATGGGACAGAGTGCGATGTGCCCTAACAACAATGATGGACAAGCATGTCAACTCTCAAATGTGGAAGTAAGTCTGCCAGATCTGATTCTTCATGTTAATACTGCAAGAAGTAGACAACATAAGCGAGATTCTAAAAAAAATGTATGAAATAGAGTGACATGTTTACATGGAGCAAAAAGAAAATTAGCCGTCTTGCCTCTTTAAGTAAGAATTCTTGACTTGTTAACAGTCAGTGCTAATGAATGATAATGTGCTTGTTGCAGGAAAATCCCCTTGGCCTTGGAGAATTCCTCCTCCGTTGCACCTACCCATAGGACAAGCACAAATTCCCATGGTAGCACTCCCTCCTCAGGCTTCCTGGGCCCCCCAGCCACCTTGCCCCAGACTCCTTATAGCCAATCCTACGAGGGCAAATCAGTGCTCTCCTATGGGACCACCTTAAATGCTCGCAGCTCCCAACAGGGCGGGGCTGAGCACCCGGCCTACGGCACCACGCAGGCCCGTCAAGTGTCTTCGTTGCCGCAGATGCCTTCAGCCCACTCGTCCTCATCCTCCTCTTCGTCAGCTCCTTCCCTCGCCTCAGGCCGGGCGCTCAAGTCCCGCTCCTCCAGCAGCAGCAGCACTACCAAGTCGTCATCGTCCTTCAGGCCAAAGGAGATCTCCTCTGGCTCCTCCACACCTGTCATTCCCAACTCCACTGGTGGGGGCAGCAGCGGAGCCAACAGTAACAGTAGCAGCGCTAGCTTCAGCTCGGGGAAGAAGAGGAAGAACAGCTCTCTCCTTTCTTCATCCCACGGCTCCTCTGAATCCTCCTCTTCTAATGCCAACTACTCCTCCTCCTCCTCTTTCAAGAAGAACTGTGCAAGTGTCAGCAGCTCAGGGAGCACCTACCACCACAGCTCATTAGTGTCTGCATCCTCATCGTCATTATCCTCCTCCCACAGCGGAGTCCACAGTGTGGGGCTTAACTGTGGCCCCACTGTGAGGACCAACTCACTTAGCCTCAAGGCCGAGTCTTCTGGAGGTTCAGCAGGTGGCTCTTCAGGGCCCCCTGCACGAGGTCCTCCCTCGGGCAGCCCTGCAGAATCCATCAAGCGTATGAGTGTGGTGATGAACAGCAGTGACTCCACCCTTTCCCTGGGGCCCTTCGTGCACCACCAGTCCTCATCCTCATCTGACCACCACACCAGCTTCAGCCACCACTCTTCAGACGGGCGTCTGGAGGGCAAGAAGCGCAAAAGCTCTCCTGTCTCCAGCAGCATTAATAGTGGAGGTGGAGCCGGAGGGCTGGGAGGAGGAGGAGGGGGACCTGGACCAGGTAGACCCAAAGTGGCCAAGTCACCTGCCATTAACAACATCCATGGGAAGCATGGGCGGAGCATTCCAGGGACACCAGGACTGCCCAACAACTCCCATTTACATCAGGTGAGCTTTTATACCAGGAATCTGTTTTAATAACATCTTTCCACGAGAAGTAAACATGTGCATGACCCTGAGAATGGTTATGTCAGTTTGTCTGCACCCCATGTTGCTTCAACCTGAAATATCTCAACAAATATTGGATGGATTACAATGAAATGAATGAAGTTTTATACATGATGCACATGTTAAAGAAATCATAGGAAGGGGAACATCAACAAAGAGCTCCCAAAAGGAATGGTGACTGTCAGTGTTAAAATTGACCAATTTATATTGTTTCCATGACTAAAAGTGCAAATTTTCTTGTTTGCAGCCATGTTAGCATCAGTGAAACATTTTCACTAATTATTTTGGCAGTATAATGTAGCAGCAAGACGGTACAAGAGGTGAAACTGACATGGAAGAGCAGCTTTTCCTTGGATTCAACTTTTCAGTTCAATTCATTGGAGATACTGATGAAACTGGGAAGTTTTACACTGGCAGAGTTTCCCATGCTCGCCTGAAGCAATCAGATGAAACACGTTTTTGTGCTCAGGCCGAGGTCTTTTCCACCTGAATAAAGTGAAAAGTGATGAATGGGACTATTGTGACACCCTTTGTGTTTGCCTAGAATGTGTCACTTTTACCGATTGAAAGCATTTTAACAAAGTGTTCTTTTTCTCCTCTTCCTTAGCCAAAGGCTCGTCCCTGACAGCGGTGTTCGGCTTCAGTGTATGGAACCGGCAGGCGGACGGGGAATAGTCCGGAGCAGTCCGCATGCTGCTCTGGACTGCACGAGGCCTTTTAAAGTCAAACCCACATTACTCTCAGCTTCCCGCAATCCTCAGGGTGGAGATGATCTGGACTGCCCAGTGAAGTCAATGTGGTCCTTACTAATTCTCCCAAAGCCATGTGTGCGTGTGCATGTGTGTGTATGAGTGTGGACGTGGGAGTGGGGCAGGGGGTGCGGTGGTACTGTATGGGCCTAGCAACGTGGAGCAACAAGAGTCTAATGAGCGAGCCAAGGGACCCCCACCCCACAAGTGTTGTCCCAGTATTCTGTGAGGTCTTCCCGTCTGGTTCAAGTCGGAGAAACAATAGCAGCAGCCAAGAGCTGGGGTTCAAAGCTCATTGGGTTCAGGTTAAGGGCTGCGGCAATGAGTCGTCATGACGCTGAGCACCTGGGGAGACAACAAGCCGATCTCTTCCGTGTTTGTTAAAGAATGAGCGTGTGAGTGTGTGTGTGTGTGTGTGTAAAGTATTTTTCACATGTCAGATTCTGCTGGACTACTGGAATTTCCAACTTAAATACACCCCCAGCGCCTGATCTCAGAAGCCTTGGTAGGAGAGCAGGAGGAGCAGCAAACTGTTACTTGCAACACCTTAAACAACACACAATCACCTTGTTGTTTCACTTTTACATTAGTCTGAGTCTCTGGCGACACGTTGAGTAACCTCGGGTTACGCACTTGTAGCCTGAGACGAGCCCATAAGGACGATCTGGTCAATTCTTTTATTACCCAGAATAATTATGCAAGTGTTACCTTTTTATGATTTCTTATGAGCTTTTTACACTGAACTACAGTCTTTGTAGACGTGATGAAGACAGTTGTGCTTTCAAATGTGAAAAGGACGCCTGATGTGCCCCGTTCGAATTGAATCTTTTGTCACAGCGATAGCTTGGTATTGAGGACACCTGTTTATTTCCAGAATCTTTTCATTGTGCAAAACAATAGCCACAGTAGACCTACCCCCAACTGTGAACAGCACTAAGTAACTGCTTTCTCCACCGGCATTGCTTACTTGTCCACAAAGCTAGCCAAAAGCTGCTATCAGCTTTGCCAACTGCCAACTTTTCTTTCCTTTCTTTCTTTTTCTTTTTTTTTTTTTTTTTAGCTAAAAGGTGGGTTGTCTTGCTCATGAAGTGGTGATGGTGCATTGCCTGGGTGGATATGAAGAAAATCTGTGCAAACCATATTGTTATTGCCACACCTTACCTTCTTTTTTTACCCATACAGCTGTCTGAAATCCACAGCTGCTTGTGGACAGATGTGAATTGTAATGTTTTATTTTTCCTACACAAGGAATCAGGTATGGTACGACTTAACTGGAGCAAGCTTTATGCACGTCACCTGTCTTCTGTGAGTATGATTGTCCCTTCTGTGTAACCACTACCCAAGCTCTGGATGTTGATTTCAATGCTTCGCCGTAACACTTATGTTGGTGTGTGCTGAGAGGAGATTGGTCTGTAGTAGAACCAGGCATTTTACTCTATTCCTTTTTGTCAAAGCAGAGTCTTAAGTCAGGCAATACTCAGCCATTTCGTTCGTTCTCTGATGTTTGCTTATTTTGCGTGGTCTCAAGTGGGTTTTATGGTGCGGGATTCATGAAGATGGCTTCACGGGACATATTCAAACTTTAGGCAACACCTGTTGATTTACGGAACATCCACTGATGTCAGATAGTGTGGAAAAGTAGAGATGATTTTTTTTTTAAAAAGATTATTAATTTAGCTTTTTTTCTTGTAGCTGATGTATCAAACAAGTATTGAAGTATCCCTATTTGAGAATACATATTTTGTTAACAAATTGTACATAGTGAAATATGTATTTTTGCACAAGCATTTTTCGTACACGCTGAATTTTTTGGTACAATTAAAAAAAAAAAGTCATTATTTATTTAGTAAAAAAGAAAAAAAAGATGAAAAGTCAGAGAACCTGACTATTTGAAGTGGTTCACTGCCAAGTCTATATAATGCAATACACCTATATGTAGAAGCTGAAGCATCTCATGAATCGTTGTACTGAGATCCTTTAAGGAACAACGGTGAAGTGTTGCCACTGTAGCATGTGTCTGTATGACAGAATACCTTTATTCACACAATCACACGTGCTTTTACAAGACATTTTTTGTTGCCTATGAATCAACACAACAACAAACTAATTTTACGATGTGACCCAGTTAGCCTGTGATTTTGAAATGTCCTGCAGGCTTGAAGCTGTGCCCGTTGTCTAAACTATTTTCCATGTACTCTTCAGACACTTTGTAAGACCTTAAAACACATTTCATGATTGGAACACTTATGTTGTTTTATAAAGGCTGTCATTGTTAGGAGGAGCAACTCTTTAGACAGTCCAGCTGCTTGCATCCTTGTTGCCAAACAAATAATTTGAATCACAGCTTTTAAAGAAATAGTTTGCAGCTTTTAAAAGAAATATCAAATTAAGAAAGTGCCTGAATTTGTTTCACCATGACTGTTTGAGGACAGTATTTTTGGGTTGTTTTACCTTACTTGAATGTTTCAAAGTGTTTAGGAGTTTGCTTTTAAATCTGCCTATGAACCCTAAATGTGGTAAAAACCTGAGCTTGTCAGCTGCCCAGTATGAAACACTTTAGTATTGTGCATTTGTTTCCCTTTTTTTACTTTCGGGTTTATCCAAGTTTTCCAGACAAGATGTTGAGATTTTCAGTTAGCCTTAGTGCGTGGTTTAGCCCGTCTCTGGTTTACTGGGATTTGTACGCAAGAACTTTCAATCAAGTGTTTTGTTTACCCTCAAACTCCACTGACATCTTGACCATTGTTTCCTGTACATGGAAACATTAGCAAAGATGTTTTTTTTAAATCAGCACCATTGACTTGGAATGTGAAAGTGAGAGATAATACAGCTTGTGTCTGGGAGGAAAAAATAAATCCACCATTCATACTATGTAAAAGCGTGTATAGATTTTTTTTGTATACATTATCAGAATCATTTTCAGCTGGACGTATGTATTGGCTGCTATGTAATTCATGAACAAAACATAGGTTAGAATTAATATTTAAAGAAAAAAGATTGTATAGTATATTTGTTTTGTAACAAGTTTCTGTAAATAAAATAATTTATACTGCTATTTATATGAAATCATGTGTCTGCCTCTTTCCTAAAATGAACTGCAACAAGAAACGGTGTCAACAGTTAAACAAATTTTATTATATACACAATATAAGAAGTCACTTTGTCAGACAAACTACAGGCGTGGGTATATCAAGATAAATTCCCCCTTGCTGTAATGAGAAAAAAATGGCCACTGTTTTTACATGTTGATAACTCTCGACAACTTCTGGACTCTGTTGAGCAGCAGGTCACCCTTCTTGATGGTTTCTTGGTACTGCCAGTTTTTGCTATCAGGTCTGAAAAGAAGACAAAGAAAAGACTCAGTGTTGTGCACCTGATGACTGAGCTTCATGTTGGATTAATTGAAGTTTGGAGACAGTAATCTTACCTATTGGTTTCCACAATCTCGTTCACTTTATCAATTTTACAGTGGAGACGGCCAGCAGCTATGAATCGGGACAGTTCCCTGAGAGAAGGAGGAGAAAAAAAAGTTGGCATCAACATGAAGTTTCCCTTAAACCTTACCTTGAACACATGACAAAAAACTAAAAGAGATTATGTAAAGGAACAGTTCAGTGTTCAGGGGATACACTTTTTTAGACAAGAAGATAACAGTCATGTCTGTAAATGTAAATGAGGCAACAACCAGCAGCTGCTTAACATGAAAGACTGAAAACAGGAAAGTAAAGGTGACTAAATCAAGCCACCAACACCACGAATGCTCACTAATTAACTTGTTTGATTTGTATAAAAGAGTTAAGGTATCAGTGTTCTCATGCAACTTCCACAAACAATGAAAAAGTATATTCAATAATATTCCTTTTCTGTTTACAGGAAGATTACATTTGAACACACAGTAAAACTGATCAATGATTCCTATTTATGAGCCTCTGAAATTTAATCCATCACTGGACCACAGGTCTCAGTTTCCAACTTGATGCTTGAAAATGCCAATCCCTATATGATAATGCTGATCGATCATGCGTCTAACACTTTATCAGTTTACTTTATTTAATACAACTATTCAATGCAAGCTTTTGTGAAGTACTGAGGACACTAGAGAGGACCTCTGTAGCGACAGTGAGGCTTGATTTGTGCATGAGACTCATTTTGAAAGTGTGACACTTCGATGCGGTGTGCTGGCACTCACTGGTCAATGAACTCTGTGCTGACACCAAAGGCCTCGGCCATGTAGCCCAGGGTGAGGGAACGGTAGGACTCTAGCAGCTGGCTGTAGGCCTGGATCCTCATCTCCCTCACGTAGTAGCGGTAGTGGGGCGCAAAAAGCCAGTCCTTCTTCATCTCCTGCTCCACCATGGCTGTGGTACAAAGAAAAAGGTTTCACATCCATCCAGGAGGAAAAATAATGTTAAAATTATAAACCACAGAGAGACACACTGGCATTTTTTAATCTACAAGCAATGACCAAAAAAACAAAAATTACAGACTGCATTTTTTTCACTGTAAAAAAGAAGCTTTCCTCACCTAAAGACTGGAAGAAGACAGAGTAGCGACACTCGTAGAGTGAAAACAGATACTGGCGAACAGATGGCAGACTGTGCAGCACCTCCAAGATCTCCGCTCCCTTTATCACCTACAGAGAAACACGTTTAAGACATTTAACAGCAGCAGATCAGCTAATTTACACTAAAAAATGTTGAATGCACAGTTTCCATCGATAACATCTTTTCAGTATTTATTCCATCCCCTACCTTTTCACGGAGGTCAGGCCTTTTGAGGGCGATCATGCAGACGTAGACAGTGTAGGTAACGAAGGTCTTGTAGTCCATGAGCTCGTAAGAGGTGAAGGTGGACACTGTGTCGAGGAAGAGCTCAGCAGCTTGCTTGAAGTCCCTGATTGCCACACAGTACAGGCCCTGGTAGACCTTCAGGCGGTTCCTCCTGTCCCAGTCTCCCCCCTCCTCAATAAGGCTGCAGAGGAAAAAAAGACGCATGGAAAGATGAGTATTGAAGAATCTGCTTGTGGAGCTGTTTCAGAACAAACACACTGCAGTGCCTTTACCTCTTGGCTTTCTCCGAGTTGCGTGTGATGAGGTCACTGTCCATGTAGAAGAGGCCGATCCTCAGCAGGTAGAAGACAATGTCTAGTCTGTGACCCAGAGCCACTGTCTTGTCATAAGTCTTCCTGAAGGCTGTCAGGGCGCCCTCCTGTGGATGCACATGACAAAAGCAGACAATGTCAATGAATCTGCAGTTAGCAAAGGATGTACATGCAACCTTACTGCCATTACAGAGAACCTGCTCAAAAAATATCACAGACAAAGCTGACATCATGTGTAAATATATTTTGTTGTACTTTAGATTTTGGCTCTGGGAAAAAGTGGTAATTACTGAATATGAAAGGCATCAATGACTTTGAATTTCCTTGAAAGATGGAGGTCATTATTATTAACATTAACATTTGGAATTCGCAGCTTTCAGTAGGTAGTGCTGATGTGTGGTATTGAATCAACTCACTGCAGATCAAATAAGGAAAGTGGCTATGAATTAAGTAAAGGCTCTGTAATAAAGCCGGATACATGCCCTTTCACCACCGACATTACATTATGCTCATCTGCATTAGTCACAGGGCAGAAGCTGCAATCTAATGACTGTGATTAGAGTAAAACTAATTGCATGATAGTAAAAGTACATTGTGCAGGAATGCTTAAATACAGTTGGTGCACACACACACACGGCAAATTACCAATCTAGTCATTTCCAGTAGGGCTTTGACTGATTCTTTTATGGATCTTAAATGTACCCTGAACTAATATAGGAGCATTGATGGTTTAAGACTGTGCAATTGTGTCGATTTTTCATTTTCCCCTGTATGATCCCTATGAGCTTTATTGCTATAATGCTACCACCATTCACTTTTACTCTTGTTAATGCAGAATCTACTGCCCCGAGTGTTCATATATATGCACTCATAGCAGTTGACTGATGGGAGAAAAAAAAAACCATACCTTGTCTCCAATTCTGATCAGATATTCAGCTTTGGCCATCATGGCGTCTCGGATCTCGCTCTCTCCCAGGCTCTTCTCCGCATCCTCCAGCACGTCGTCCAGACGCTTCAGCTCATCCTCGTTGGCCTTCTTCATCTTGCTGAGCAGGTCACCGTCCAGCTGCCACTTCAGCTCTTTACACAGACCCTCGTAATACGGCGCCATGTCTGAAGAGGAGGGGGAAAAAAGCGAAGAAATCATATTTGTGTTCCAGGAGGGATTTTTACGTTGATTCAATTAGAAAAATAACGCAACAAAATGTTCTTGTCTTTTCCTGTAAAAATGAAGCGAGGTGCATTAAAAGCATGAAACATAAGGAATATAACTTTCTAATGTTACTGGAGATTGACAAACAACCTTTTACTTCAGACTGGTTATGAGTTGATAGCGTTCGCTTGTAACGTTAGCTAGCAAAGCTAACTTTTTTTTCTCGATGATTATTTTAGCCAGCCGAGGAAACTGTGTTTTTACAGCATATATCAGACAAGATGAACCCGGTACAAGATGTGTGTGCATGCAACATCATGTATGTAAAGAGCAGGCTCTAAAATCTGCCGTGACAAGCCGGGTATAGTGCAGAAAGATGCTAACTCACTGTTAGCTTTGATAGCGTCCATGAGCTCAGTCTTCACTTTAGCATCCTGTTTGTGACCGTCCATTGTCAGCAGAAACTTCAGCTGTGCTATCCTCAGGTCGGGGTTCTTGGGCAGACCCTCCTCCTCCAGGTTCTCAAGCGGCATTTTTAGTCTAAATATACAACCAAATGCACAAACTGATGGGTTTTCTTTGTGTGGACGTTTCCCACCGCTCGCTACAACCAGCTAGTCTACGATGACTACGGGAAACACTGGACTGTGTTGCTTCCGCCGGAGCGTCTGTCAGCGAGGGGAGACAAGAGCGGCGAGCGGCCTGACGTTTACCAACCGGCTTCCCCTTTACTGCCCCCTGCTGGACATGACTGTGGACAGCACCTCCAGTCACTTGCAGACTAAAGTATATATACACTGTTGCCCATAAAGTTGGAATAATTTTGTTTTCAGACACATTCAGTACTTTATTATATTGTATTTTTATTGTATTCAAATATGGGGATGGATAAAGTAATCTATCTATCTATCTATCTATCTATCTATCTATCTATCTATCTATCTATCTATCTATCTATCTATCTATCTATCTATCTATCTATCTATCTATCTATCTATCTATCTAATCCATTCCTCTTTTTAGTCCTATTTATACATATCAGTAATCACATTTGACCAGGTGCAATGATTACATACTGAGTCCCAGTTACCAGTTTTGAGAAGATATACACTTTATCTATCAAGATTAAATCTCAATCATTTCATGGGAACATTAGTCCAATCTACACTTAACAAAATGAGTAGTTTTCTGGCATTTATAATGCAGCCAGATGCCATTTGTCATAAAAATTTAGTGTTGTTTCCTGAGAATAGTACATAAAAGGAAGCATTTATAGGATTAAATATAATGGCTCTAGCACAAAACCCTGTGGAAATTTCATGACTACCTTTTGTGTGCATGGAAAAACAGCCTAGTGCGTTTCTTTAGTGCCAATCACATCTTCCAGTTTCTGTGATAAAATCTTGTTATTGATGGTGTCAAATGCAGTACAAATGATATATACCAAATAAGCTTTCACATATTTAGAAATATTACACAAATCCGTGATGCTTGTTTTTCTTTTGACTGAGATTACATCCTATTACACCATGACATTAACCCAGTATAATAGTCCATAATCAAATCAAGTTGGATCAGAGTGACTATCCAGCAGTAACAGGGAGTTTCATCAGTCAACAGAGCAAATGAATGACTCCCACAGGGGAAGTCTCTATGAGGATGACAAAGTGATTCCCAGTTGCTCTGCCTCTAGTCAAAGATTCAAAAAAGTTAATGATAACCAACATTAAATCCTTAACAGAGTCCATGCAGTCTGGACAGTATGCTGAGGTCGGTACCACTAAAGACAAAATGGAAACTTTGTTCCAACAGCTGGTAGGCATTTCTATTTTTCCTGAGCAAACCAAACAATATGTTTTTGCTCAGGCTTTTATTAACATGGGAAATGGGGGAAAAAAAAACATGGCATAGAATAATAATAACAGCATCAGCAGCAGTTTTTGTGTTAGTTTCGATGACTAATCTTCTCCATAGTTTCAGCTGAGTCATTGCACTGTTCATTTTGTAAACTCATACACTCATTCGACAGAAAAATAATATAGCATTCAACACATTTAGAACTGGACAGTCATCATTATATTTTGCATAACGTTGGGGGAAATCCTTCATATAAAACCAGAGCATATTTTCTTTTGTGGATATTTTCATTTATGTTGTGGAAAAATTAATTTTAAAAGCTACTTATCAGTTCAGTTTCATCTTATACAAATATATTTGCCTTCTTCTACCATTTTTGCAGGAAAATAAGTTTATTTGTTTTTCTTATTCTTTTTTTTTTTTTTTTTTTTTTGATTTGCAACTTATGTCACAGATTTTCCCCCACAATTCAAAACATGATAAATGTGTGACGGCGCCTTAAGAAAAGTTGTAATTTCTTCTTGTGGTAATCCAGAACACTGTGCATTTAAAAGTATCTCTCTTTGTAATCTCTACACTGTCTCCCGTTCCTGTTCCTTGGTTTGCTCTGGAGACCCGGGGAAATGCTCTGTTTCTCATCGTTATTTTGGGAATTGGAGGAACCTTTCAAAATGGCTACCACATCACTGCTTCAGGTTCTCCTTCACCAGTGAGATACATCATGGAAAACATTTCTTTTTATCCTGTTGTTTGTTATTTCATTTCTCTCCCTCTCTCTCTCTCTAAAAAAAAAACAACAACAAAAGAATCACCCAAATTTCCACAGCCTACTGATAGAGACTGGGAGAGTACAGTTATCTGTTAAATTATGATGTTAGCATCACTATCATCATCTCTCACTGAGTTAACTCCACAATTTGTTCTGCAGTTCATACAGCGCTTCATTAACAGCAGCTGGTATAGCAGATATCAAGAGCCTCCACCTGCGCAGACAGTGACGATGATCTGGTCTCTCATCGTTTCCATGTATGCTGTCGGTGGACTCTTTGGTGCTGTCAGTGTCAAAATGATCTCAGGAAGGCTGGGAAGGTGAGTACGAAACTTGATACAACATGTAGTCCTATAAAGTTTGACTGTCCTTGAAGGGCTGTGTCTTCTGTCAATAGAAAAAAGGTGATGATCTGCACCAGCTTCACTGCTATCGTGGCAGCAGGGATCATGCTGGCAAGTAAAGCGGCAAATTCTTATGAGATGATCATTGTGGCAAGGATTTTGTATGGCTTCTCTGCAAGTAAGTCAACAGGACGTGTTCTGTGACAAGCATAATAAATTGTACATTAATACATCAAGACTTTTTACTTAGTGTATCAAAAGTGTCCTTTATCACCTGCAGGTTTGGGATCAGGCATTCATTTGATGTACCTGACAGAGATTTCACCCCCAAAGATAAGAGGCATAGTGACTATCAGCTCATCCATCTTTGGGTCACTCGGCAAACTGTTTGGGCAGTTTTGTGGGTTAAGGTACTCAGTGGACACTCATCATTAGAAACTAGTTGAGAACAAAAGAAGCTCAACCTTCAGTAAATGTAAAAAAAAAAAAGATGAATTGTTGGACCGTACACAAGTGTGTGAGTTTCAAAACTATGTACAATCAATTCAGTTTTTCACAAATAGAAAAAAGCAAAGAGGTCTGAACACAGTTTGAAGCCACTGTAAGTGGGTTGTGCACAGTTAAGGAGCTTCTATACAATATTAGAAATTGTAAATAAATATTCAATTAAACTAAGCTGCACTGCAACACTCTTTTTTTTGTTGTTGTTAGTGAGATCCTCGGGCGTGAGGAGCTGTGGAACATCATCCTCTGTGTCTCCACATTTTTCTCTGTGGTTAATATCATCATGTTGCCTTTTTTTCCTGAGGCTCCCCGATACTTATTCATAGAGAAGGGTGACGATAAGGCATGTAAAAAAGGTTGGTACATTTCTTCATATTTACAAACGGCCTCCCACAGCAAACACTTATAATTCTGGAAAATGATACCGATGCTACCAATGTATTTAAGTATTATCTGCAAAAATGTCATTTGTAAACCAATGAGATCAGAAGTGTTTGAAAACATTTTTCTCTCAGAGGGAGGTAAGCTTAAAAGGAAAAGCAGTTGTCTTTGACTTTAAGGAAGAGTCAACATCAGCGTTGCCTTTACAAGTTGAAAAAACACTCACTGAGTGATGCAGATATTTTCTGAACTGTCATTCATTCAATATTAGCTGCTGACTTACATAATCATTTTGGTGCAGTGCCACTGGGACACCGTTATTTAGATGTATTGTTCAGCAGCAGATGTCTTTCGAATAAAGTCTATATTATATTTGTATATTTCACAATGCCACGCACAGTGAAGCACATTTTCAGTTTTCTGTCTGTGTCTGTGATCTTTTTCTAACTGCAGCTCTGCAGAGTCTGTGGGGCCAAGGTGACTACAAAGAGGAGATGGATGAGATGTTGACTGAGCAGGCAGCCATTGACACAGCTCCACCAAAAACCCCTCTACAGCTGCTGCGGGACAGGACCGTTCGATGGCAGCTCATCACCATGTCCCTCATCTATGCCTTCAACCAGCTGTCGGGCATGTCTACAGTGAGAATGCAGCTGATTTTAAAGCAAATGGGAGAAAATGCCTTGTTTCATGTTTATATTAGCATGTGAACATTAAAGGATCTAACCCTATGAAATCTAATCAGTGCTGCTCTCCTTCACAGATCAGTACCTTTTCTTTTGACATCTTCCTGAAGACAGGCATACCGAGAGACAAGATCCGCTACATCACTCTTGGTCTTGGGGTAGCTGAAACAACCACCGCAATCTCCTGTGTGGGTGACTCCTTCTGTATGTGCCTGAGCATGCTGATTGTGTCTGTGCTCAAGTATAGTGTCTCATACTATTGTTTGTTATTATTTGTCTCGTTGAAGCAGATACTAGAAGAGTTTTCAATTGAATCTATATTTCATCCCCTTTTCTCTCCCAGGGTCTGGTGATTGATCAGATTGGGAGGAGGCCGTTGATCTGGAGGGCCTATGGTGTCATGTCTCTGAGTTGGGTGTTGATCATTGTCATACTGAACCTGAAGGTAAACCTGTAACCTTTGAATACTGGTGAAGATGTGGCCATGTGTGAAGATTGATGTTCAAGTGCATCCTAAAGAATCAGATCAAATCTGATTAGTTTTGAATGAATGAAATTAGACAGCAGTGTAGTGAGCAGTGTCAAAGCTTCTAATCGCTGTTTCTACCTGTTTTATTACTGTTCATTAATTGTATTTATATTTGTTTTGATCAAGCTTTTTAATTAGTTTTTTTAATCTACTGCTTTACCCTCAGTGATTTCTGAGTTTAAATAAAGACATTATAATATATTTCTATGTCCCAGTTCTGTCGATCAATGCAGAGAGTTTTAGTGGCATTTGTGTGGATTTTAGATTTTTATCTCTGAGTTTTCTGCCTCTTTACTCAGATACAGTGGAGATGACTGGAAGTATTGTCTTTGCCCACAGCATTAAAATAGTAAAAAAAAAAAAACAACACAAGTGAAATTTCTTTGACCTCCACTGTGTGAAGGTAGAAACATGTCTGTGAAGATTAGATAAGAAAGCTTGTTTTTCACATCCTCAGCACATGAAACTAAAACTATCTACATGGCCTGACACTAAGGATATAATGGGAAAGTGGTTTTGGTTTTGTAAAACTCAGTATGAAAATACAACAGACCTATTCACATATAGGCATAAAAAAATACCCTCTTGGTCTACATGTTATCACTGTACTAAACTGTACTAATGTCCACATGTATAAAATTGTCATTCATGCAGGATTCTAGTTACTGGGTTTCTTATGTGACTACCGGTTTGATCGTCCTCTTCATCATCTCCTTTTGTGGAGGACCTGGTATGTGTCGTTTACAGTTTTGAGAGAGGATAGTCGGAGCGTTACACTCTGATGAAATGTTTGGAGAAGAGATGTTTTAATGCAAATTAATCCAATCTTTGCTCTGGTTCACCCAGGGGGCGTAACACCGACTCTCAACAGTGAGATTTTTATTCAGTGTGATCGAATGGCAGCACTTGTCCTCATGGGAGTCCAGCGCTGGGTGATGTTTGCTAGTCAAAGCCTAATCTTTCCATTCCTGCTTGTGAGTAAAATCAACCTATAGATACACTGTGTGAGGAAAAAAAACATAAATGTTGCTTTAGAGAATAAATAGGATTTCCATTAGCAGTGTCATGGAGTGACACTGTGATGCTCAGACTGATGCAGTATACTCTTTATGTCCTCTGTCCCAGAATGCCCTCGGCCCATACTGCTTCATACTGTTCGCCTGTGTGTGCCTGCTGGGTTGCCTTTATACCTTCTTCATCCTGCCTGAGACTAAAGGGAAGACCCTGCTGAATATCTCTGAGGAGTTTAAAGCCATCACTCTGTGTGGGAAATCCTTCATAGAGAAGAAGAGAGAGGAGACCAGACTATGAGGCAGTCCAGACATGAACTGAGGAATAATGGATAACGGACAGTATTTAGACTTTGTGAAAGAATTTAAAGTAATTATGACATGAAGCATGAACATGATGTGTTAATATGGAGAGTGGTACAAGCAGCAGCTGGAGTCAAAGTTATAAACTGTGTTTTATTCTTTGTCATTATCCATAAATGGGCATCACGTCTTATGCTATTTTATGGTCTGTCTGTTGTTTCTACTTTTCCCAGCGTGCCTTTGTTCAAATTCATTCTACAGAGGAATTAACAATAAAAAGTTTTACAAAGTACAAAAAAAAACTTCCCTGAGGTTTTGTATAAATGCCACTCCAAATACCTAAATAATCAACATGCTTTGTTCTGTAATGTATGTCTGGAGAAAAAAAATATTATTAATTTTACGAATTACTTTAATGGACTAACATGTAATATCAGCTTTTAATAATTAAGTAATACTGAGGTGCAAACTGGTCGCTTTTATTGAGCAAGAAGTTTAAAGCGAAGTAACTTTAGTATTAATTGCATTTCTGAAATTCTTATTTTGACTTGAAAAGGAAGTGCAACCAGTTCCAGATCAATGCAGCTGACAGCTGTGCTCTATGTTACCTAAGATTGGCCTCATGATAAATAATTTAATGCACCTGCAGCTGCAATGCTGTCACCATGTAGTCGCTAGTTTCCTTCCTCCAGATTTCCAGTAATATATCATCCACTGATCTCTTTGGTTCCTTCTTGACAAACTGTCCGACAGTGTCATGAAACACATTCTCTTTCATTTGTCTCCCTGAGGGCCTGCTGATTGAGCTCACAGGGAGGCGCCCATTTTTTGGAAGGGTCTTTGGAGACATGTTGGCGCCCTTGGCATGAATCACTATGTAGTTGACACTAAAGCTCAAGTGGTTTCTTTCACTCTCAGTTATGCCATTACCTTAGAGTGAGACTATGCAGCTTTTGCTGAATGTACCCTGCAGCTCAATTCCAAATGTGCTAAACTACCACCACAGTGACAAAACATTTTAACAGTAAAAAAAGTGGAGATGAAAAGCCAGCTAAGCCATTAGTGCCCATTATGCATATATCCACTATCCACCTTAAGCTCATGGTCATATCAGACCAACTGAGGTTGTAGCTGCAAAACCACTAACTTTATTAAGTCGTGTAATGTTGTCCTCTTTTTTGTTCCTTCTTTTTTTAGTGGTCATGAATTCAGTTTTCCGTGTGCAAGATGAATATGTTATTTATATTCTCAAGTTACAGTCTTGTTTAAATCAGGCTATATGATATTTTAGTATGTTCCATGCCCTTTTGTGACTTCTCTCTTGCATTATTTTCCAACATGTTACTTTTTCTCTTGAATCTTGCTTGCTTATACAGTATGCGTTATGCTAATGTAGGCCTACCACATCATGTCAGCATTTTCTGTTCTCCAGAACAAAAACATTATAATTAGAATTGCCGACCGCACATTTTCTACCTGAGGATATTCTACACCACTATCTTTCCCTCCCTCATTAGTATGAATTTTGCAAATCATAGTAAGTCCTGCTCTTTGAGACGCCCTCATCCTCCAGTGGGCTCGTGGAGTTGCTCACTGCCTATGATGATTTATATTTAAATCTTTGAAGGCCTCCACTCCCTTATCACTAGCCAGCAGCTGCTTGCAGTCACGGGGTCTTCATTAGCTGCTAAACCCACTCGGCCCTCAGTTCAGCACTCTAGGGATGCCAGCAGTGATTGGCAGTATCTTGACTGTGCTGATCATCCTGCATCCATGTCCTGCTGTGCCTTGTTAACACTAGAGGATTAACCGGATGATTAATTGCAGAAGCACATCATAAGTAGTTTACTGTTTCAGTCCTGGCTGGGTCCTGTATCCTGTTTATGTTTTTAAAGGTGCAAAAATGCAAAAAATGAATGATGGTGGGCAGAAAAGTTACAAAAAAAAAAAAAAAAAGACGGAGAGAGAGAGGGAGAGGTTAATCCACCATAATGCCTGCACAAGATAATCATGTGGACATGTAACTGACAATCTTGTAAAAACGTGGGGCTTTAGTTTACAGCAATGTAGTAGCTCAATTACATCAACAGATGGCGATGTTAATCTTCTGCTGACATGCACTGGTCGAGCCTTGACACTGCTGCTATGTCTCCCTGTAACAAGTCCTGTAAATTTCAGCCTGCTCTTCCCAAAATTCACCATTATCAGATACCATTCACCCTATGTTCACTATTACAGGAAGATCACTAATTGTGTAAAAAGTAGAGGAATCGTAAGTTAAAGTCATCTTTGTGAATCTTACTTGAGTAAAAATCTTACTGTACTTAAGTTTCAAAATTACATTTCCTTAATAGCCTTACCTGGTAATACATTATTTCTTTTTACCCTTTTTTATACAAGTATTTTACCTACAATTTTTACACAAAGACATTTTAGCTGTCTGCCTTCTCACAAATGTGGACACCCAACCATGCCACTCAACATGAGTGAAATTTAGCATCTTATGGAAAAATACAAAACAACAACGAAAAAAGAAAACCTTCCTCCAGTGGTGAATTCATGCATAGCAAAGAAAAGGTGAAATGAAGGCCATTATTCCTCCGTCTCTCCGCCTGGCAACACTGAGCTCACTAGCAGCACTGCAAATCAGAGAGGAGTTGGACGTGTTACAGATTCTATGAGTCACTGTTTCATGAGTCTCAAGTTGTACATCGATCGACTTGGACGGGTTCTGGACGTGCAATGGCTGCAGTCATTTCTCCAGTGAGTAGGCCTACACACGCTGCTCTGTGTAAGCCATGTGAATGTGATTATTAAATGAAACAATGTCACTTATTGCACGGGCTGCACAAAAAGTCCACACGATTGAACCGTCCCATTGTGTCTGAAGATTATATTCTTTGTTTAAGCGGAGGAGAATGAGGAGCAGATGTCAGGGGAATTAGCAGGTCACAGTGACACTGGTCTGTGGAGCTAAGTGAAGGGCAATTTCATTTTGTCTTTAACAATGAAACCACTCTTCAATTTATATGTAACAATTTTGCTGTGGCTACAATATGCAATACAATATTAACAAACCATTACAGTTATAATTTTCAGCATGTAAATGTTTATGAATTATATTTATTGATTTGCACCAAAAACTGAGTCTGAGCTAATGAAGGTCTTTAAATCATTTAACAAACCTTTCTTTGCAAAATAGAGTCACTGTAAAGGATAGCGTGCTGACATACTGAAAAAAACCTTTGTCAAAACCTCTCAAGTAAACATTTCCATATAGTTCATCCATAACAACTTTCCCAAACGCTTGTAATCTATTACAGCAACAGCTGCAAATGGTATAAAAGAAAATGGCCCATTTGCCTTTATATAAATCACAATGTAATGATAATTTGTAGGTCTTGGAAAGTCTTGGAAAAATGTGTCACTGTAAAAGTCAACATCACAGACTTTCTCTGCCTCATTTACAGCTCGAGGACTAATCGGTCCATCCATCATGTCTGCTAAACAGACAGAGTCAGAGAGAGGACGCGAGGGGAAAGAGAGAGAAGAAAAGGCAGGAAATAAGTGAGTAGACTCAACAGACACTTATGTAATATACTGTAGGGAACTACTGAAACAAATGTAAATGGTGTCCAGCATTAAATGTTGCTAGCTGTGGTGATTTCATACAGGTGGCACACAGATGGGACCCCCTCCTGAGACCTGAGCTTGTTAATGAGTCACAGCAAGGAGGGGTGGAGTGGGCTGATATCATGAACCAGACGGAGCCTTCTGACAGCGCAGCGTCGAGGTACCCAGCATGGCATTCTGCGTTATGGCGAGGTGCCCCTCGAGCCGTTGGATCTGTGGATTAACCCTAGACCTGGCAGAATTTACCATGCCACGTGTCACGCAGAGCAAACACTGGAAATGCATTATTATTTTCTCTCACTGTTGCTGAAATACAACAATCAGGCCTAATGAGGCCCAGGCCCCCAAAGAGACTTATTATCAACTCTAATTAATGGTGTATTGTGTGTCATGAGTTCTATTTACGCTACCAAATTACTTTCATAAACTTCGCAAAAACTTCCAAGTCTATTGAAACAGGGATTAGTCTGAGAAAATAAGCTGAAGCTGTTAGAAAATGTTGAATGGTCCACATCTGAGGGCTGTGGGAGGGCAAAGGTCGTGCTTAAGTGGGATAGCATGCATTTTGAGATTAGTGGGTTTAGTTAAGGTCTATAGGTCTGTTATTGACCATTTGTTCACTGTCCTTTCTCTGCAGACAACTGGTGGCTACTTGAATGTGAACAGCAAGGAACTTGTTGGGAGATAATTACATTTTGGGTCTGGTATGTAGGTTTGCAGTGAGAAAGTAGGAAGCAGAGAAGAGAAGAGAAGAGAAGAGAAGAGAAGAGAAGAGAAGAGAAGAGAAGAGAAGAGAAGAGAAGAGAAGAGAAGAGAAGAGAAGAAGAAGAAGAAAAGATGAGGAAGAGAAATGGCAGATGGGCAGTGGGGTTACTGTCACACAGTATTAACACATCCACCTCAGGAGGAGTGAGCCTGTCAAGTCATGACACTGAGGTTGATTTGCTAAACAGAGGGGATTCAGCGAGTGGGCAATCAAGGAGGAAAATCCTCCACCTGCCTTTAAGACCTCACATGCAGATTATAGGCCATATAGAAGGACTATCCTGGGCATATCCGGATATAGTGTTGAAAACAGGGGATTCACAGGGGAGAGCAGAGGAATGAAATCTGAAATCTTATCAATTTAAGAATGAACTCTTTGAATCTCTTGAAATAGCTGCATTTGGGGATTGAGGGGTTTAATCTTTATACACTTTGAAAAGGTCTGGCCCATGAATCCATTGTCAGGCTGTGGGGTACTATGATCTTGTATTTGTGCATCTGTTGACATTGTTCTGGTGCATTCTTGCCATGGTAATTGAACACACATGATGAGGCTGAAGGAGGAGAGACTGCTGGTAAAGCCTCAGTCAGTCCTGTCACGCGTTTCCTATTCACTTAGCCCACTGTGTGTGTGTGAGTGTGTGAGAGAGCATGTGTGCTTGCGTGCTTATGAGAGCAAGCTGATTTTGTGTGTGTGTGCGTGTGTATATGCGATAACACACCACTGGCATTCTTCATTTGTAAATAATTGAATCAGGCTATTTTAGTTTTCTCAGAGCGCAGCTGTAATTTGCAGGCGTTCTGCTCTTAAAGACCGGTAATTATGGCTTTTAGAGTCTCCCAAAACATCTCAAATGGCTTCAACTCATGACAGCTGTACATCTGGGCTTTCACACACTCACACATGCATGAACATATGTTTGAACTATTAATTAAACTGGTACATTTTTAAAATAAAGTGGATTTCAATACACAGGTGGGTGCACAGGGAAAGCCCACCTGGGTAATTGAGGCACTCAGGTGGAAAGTTTTCGAAATGGATGCAATATTAATACAATTATTTTTTAACTAAAAACATTATTATTATTATAAAGTCTTATATTATTATACATACAGTCTTAATTTTCCAATTAGGGGAATTAGGGAATTGTGTTAGCCTCCTTTAAAAACGTCAGATGATATAAAACTAAAATTAAATGAGTTTTTCATGGCTAAGTCTCATTCTATCACATAATCTACATTTAAAAGAAATGAAATGATGATCTTTTGTTTTATTCTCTAACCTTTTGACTGCAGTTCAGGCTACTGTAACACAGGGTCAAACAGGGTTGATCCTTCAAGATGACCTCTGTCTTTATTCACATTGTCACCTGATTTGCTTGTTTGTTTATTCAGCACAGACACATACCTCAGAGGTAATGAAAGGATGGCTGTCTGTTCCCCTGACACTGGCTCGTCTGTCTGACCTTAACAAACCAGAGTGCAGTAAATCTAATTCGATGGGTGATTACTGCGGTAGGAAAAAATAGACATAAGCAAAATTAACTTAAATCCCTCAACTTCTCCTTGAAATATAACAATATGCAGCACAAAGTGATCACATGAATAAAACAAAACATGTCATGTGACTATTTATCACTTTAAAATTTTACTGAGAATAATCAAAGGAAAATATATTTTGTTTCTCTTCTTCTTCTGGCTGCATGCAACAGCAGTTTTACTCTGTTAATGCAGTGCAGTTACTCTTTGATTAAGCAACATGTCCGCTGTTTACCTCCATTAGACAATTCAGTCCTTGGGTTAGTCAGGTGTGATTAACTAAATGTGAGCCCATTGATGTTCTATAACACCATTGGAAAAGGTTAATTGTATAAATAGTAAGTGAAGCACAATGCAAACATCTTTTTTGACCGACAAAGTGGCAGCATAGAAGAATGATGTCTGAGGAATGAATGAATCCCAGAAGTGCTATACCATATTGTCATCAGGACCGTTGTCCACCACACATACTCAGTAAAGTGGACCAACTTACAAAAACTGTCTATATAAATACAAATGCTTTCCATCCACATGCTGTGTAAAACATTATTGTTAAAATAAAAGATACAGTTTAAACAGTACATTGCACAGAAGCAGTGCCCCTCCTCTCATGGCTCTAATTCTCAGACTGTATACGACCTTGGCTGACGATGCGACCATCACAACTGGAGGCGTCCACACAAGTTGAGGATTATCCCCCCACCATCCGCTACCTTGAATATGGCATGGCCCAAGAAGCATATGGCTGCAATCTGTGGCACCCCTCCATTTGCTTTTAATTAAACACATGGAGACACCCCACACATACACACACACTTGGGTAAAAACCTGGCAAGCGACTAATAAAGCAACAAACTGATATGGGCTATGTTAATGATGATGTAAGGGAAGCTCAGGATTCAAGAACAATAACCGAAGACAGAGGGTTGAGTGTGTTTCATGGTATGTCTCATTACACTTGGAGACAGTGATTACAGTGATACACATCCAAGCATACAGCTGATGTGACTTACAGTCTGCAGCCGTAGTTTAAAGACTTGCTAAAAGCAGGGGAAAGTCTACACTTAAGGACCGGGCCATCATCAGTCAGACATAATGTATCTCACGTGTTTGTGCAGCTGGTTTTGTCGTATCACGGCTGACTAAATTAGGACTCCCTCCCTTGCCGTCTGGGAGCTGTCCGGGTATCCCAGAGTAAACATGAAAACTGGTGCACACGCCCTGGAAGTTGAGGTTAGGTGAAGTAATCGCACTAATGTGCCAATAATGTCAACAGCATTAGTGCTTCAACGCCTCTAATCAAGAGATTGGCATTCGCACACCTTGGTTTCAAACATATGTGTGTATGTGTGTGTAGGTGTGTGTGTGTGTGTGTGTGTCTGTGTGGATTATGGGGGCTAGCGGCAGTAATCCCCTGACCACATGGACGTCAGAGGGAATCCAATTTACAATATGACTCTGCTTAACACTTGCAGATGCAACCTGTTAAACTGTATATACCAATATTTAGACAGGAGGGGTCGGCTCATTTAGGATTTGACTTGTAGATTAAGAGGCTTCAGCCGTGCTGAAAGCTAGCTGCTAATTTCAGATGAATGCTTGTGTAAGCATTACCAATAAACACTCAAGCTAAGGCTAAAGGGAATGTCATTAGTTTTGCAGGTATTTAGTACCAAACTGCTGGAAAAGTTAAAGACTTGACATTACGTTGGTGCCACGTGAAAAGTCAGTGCATCACCAAAGTGATGACAATTTTTCCTGAGGGTGACAAATATTTCTACCAAATGTAATGACCATTTATCCATCCACAAGTCCATGAGATATTATAGTCTGGAAGTGGCCAACCCATAGCCTGACACAGCCGTCCTCAGAACCATGTGGAATGTGTGGGTAAAAACTGCTCAAACAAAGCATCACCAGATTTCATTAACTAAATCCCTAGACCTTTGTCAGCAGTTTCCAATGTGAATAGGCTGATGCAATAAACCAGAACTTCGGCTGTATCTGTTTCCAGGACAATGGAGCTCTGTGTGCTTGAATGTGACTGCACCCATTTACTGTCTAAGTATATACTGTACATTAACATGCCTGTGTGTGTGTGTGTGTTGTGGGGTATGACTCTCTAATCAACCTCTGCACCACATTGTCATTCATTTATGCATTAAACAGATGGAGAAGGTGACTGTTGTGAGCACTTGTGCACATCAGACACATGTTGTCATTCTCTGGAGAGAAACAGAAACTGTCAATCAGAAAAGTCACTGAAATACTCCTTTATTCCAAACGCAGGACGAGGTCAGCCAAATAAAACATGCATATGTTGTTTTGTAATTTTCTATCTCTACATTATAGATATTTAATACATAAATGATTCTATCCATACAAAATATAAAAATATGTGAGGCCTCATTTACAACCATATTTACATGGACTTCCTTAACTTAAAGTGAAATTATTAATTCATTTACCTATGTACATACTATGAACTGAATACAATAGTACAGTATATCCTATATCTAAATCACATTGCATGAAAAAGCTAAACTGTACCAAACTCGTTTGCTGCATGGAAATGAAGTGATGATAAAAAAAAAAAATTGCACATCAGCTTTTGATAAACGTTGTGACTTAATAGATCTGTGCTTGTAAGTGTAACAGCCTTAATAGGAGATATTCTGAAACATTAAAATGAACAAACATGCAAACACTGTTGCTTTTTCACTGTTTACCAACTGTAGTTCATCACTGACTTTCAATTACGTAATATTAAACACTCAACAACACTGAATAAATGGCCTGTGAGTTTTGTTGTTTGTTTTGGTTTTTTTTTTGTTCCAGATGGAGAATGTTAGTGTACACAAGGCGGAGAGAGAGTCATTGTCTGTGCCCAATGGTAGGATGTTAGGAGATGATGCAGTTCTTGCTTTTTCTGCGTTTGTGGCTGTGTAACTGCCCGCTGCGGTGGGGTCCTCCCATCCCTGTGTTGTTGTACTTATGAACAAGCTCCTGGTTGCTGAGGTAGCGCAGCTGGATGGGTCTGGGGATTGGCTCGCCCAGAAAGTAGCCTTCATCCTCTGACTCTGAGGATGAGGAGCAGGTGGAGCACCAATCATCGTCATCATAATCATCCCAGGAGTATTGGTTCAAGCCAGTGCGTCGGCTGGCTCCGGGGTTCTGCAGTGTCAGGTCTGAAGTGGTCCTAGGGCACTGTCTGAAGAGCTGGGGCTGGTATCTTCCCCCTCCTCCTCCTACACCAAACTGGTCCCTGTTGCTCCTTGGTGGTGGGAAACGGTCGTAATCCTCTCGGACACGCAGCTGAGGCCTTTCCTGCGGTCTCGCCCTTCGCTCTGCCACCAAGTTGAGAGCGTTTTCTGAGCGAGAACGACGCGATCTACGGGAGCGGTGGTGGTGGTGCCGGCGCCTCTGTGGAGTCTCCTCTGGGGCATCAATGCGGATACTTGCTCCCCTACCACCCCCTCCTACACCAACACCGCCCACCCTGCGCTCACTGATGGGTGGAAGACGGGCAGCATTGGCGCTGCTCACCAAACTCACCCGGTCCTCCTCCTGGAAGGTGAAGCCAGGTGGTAAATGGGCCATACCCATACCCACACCCATGCCAGGAGGGTCACAGTACTGTACCTTGTACTGAGAGGGCCTAGGGGGATCCATTTCCATGTAGGGCTGACTGGCGTTGAGGCTGTGAACGGACTCAGAGCTACGAAACTGCACAGAGGAGTTGAGGGTGCCCATGTTGCTTTTCTCTGACACATTCATTCCAGAGTCTTTGCTCAAGTCTGGCATGGAGAAACGAGAGAGGTGCTCCTGACGCTTTCCCCCTCCATCTGCTGAGTTTCCTGAAGGGAACAGGAATTAAGTTGAATTAAGAGTCATCCCATAACCTTCATCACCCTAGAGTAGTTAGAGGAATCATGTAAACGGAAAACAAGAGCACACAGAGTTATACCAAACACTATCATACATACCTGTACCATTGGACAAAGCCAGGGACTCCATGGATCCTCTTGGGGTCTGCTCTAGAGGGGTAAGTTGCTCTGGGAAGTTAAGTGCATTGATGGGGTTCCTGCTTCTTGCCACCTGGGTTGCTGCTGGTGGCCCTGCATCTCTGTCCCTGTCCCTCTGAAAGCCATGCAAACTGATCGAGCGCTTGTCAGAGGAGAAGCCGTTGTGGTGCTGAGAGCAATGGGACATCTCAGTGAAGCTCTTTTGGGTCCTCAGCTTGGGTGGATAGTACTCCTCTGGAGCCTGCTGCTGGAACCACGTCTCATTCAGAGAGTGGCCCTTCATGGCCGAGATGGGGGGTCTCTTTAAACCTGCGTTCTCTTTGATCCTGTGATCCTGCTGTTGATTGTTCTGTCCAGAACAGGCAGGGTTATAGGCAGTCCTGACATTGCACTGGCTTAGAAGCTGGAGAGGGGTGGGGTTGGCAGTCGGGTCTGAATGGGATTCATAATTATAACTGTCATCCACCTGCTCCTGGTTCTGCCAGGACGGAGGCTCGCGAGTCAAACTAGGTGTTTGGCTGGAGAGACTCAGAAGATCCATTTGTAAAGACAGTGGGTCCACCTCACCTGAAAATCTCTCCGCCTGCACTGCACTCCCTCCACCTCCGCCACTCTTCCCCATCTTGGAGCTGCGTCTGGACTCTCTGGTGGAGCGAGCACTTTGGAAGGCCGAATCAGATGAGTCAGAGCCATTAGGCTCCTCCCCCATACTGCAGGAGCGTGAGCAGAAGATCTGACCCTGCTTGGGCAGGAAGGGCCGACCTAGCAGAGAGCGTTTACATCGGGCACAGCAGAAGCAGCCCTCAGTGGCGTGCCAGTGCTGCCCATCATATGTCATCTGGCCTTGATCAATGCCTGCAGGAAAGAGAAAGAGCACATGAATTTACAAGGTTTAGATAAAAGTGACATATTGTGGGACTTGTGTAAAAATACACTACAAAAAACACCATGTTTTCATCAAAGAGTTTGAAATTAAAAATCTTGATGTCTTTATTAAAAATGCTGTTTGATATGAAAACAGAAGCATATTACAAGCTGCTTGTTGAGTGAGAAAATGGACCTGCAGGCTGCAACACATGACTGTGCTTCGGGGCAAACTCATTATGAAACTTGCCCAGCACTGTACTGTAAGAACACACTGCATTTTGAGTTTGTTTCAAGTTGTCTCAGGGGGAAAGAAAACCAGCTATTTGCTAATGGCTGCCATCTGGTTTCAGCGTGTTTTTCTGATGGTTTCAATTTATAATCAGTTGTGCTTTTTAGCCAAATACTTTTCTGCATCCTGTCTGACTAATAATTATAGAGCAAATTTGTTGAGAGGTATGTGCCAAAATCACACCTGGGCATCCCATCAGGGGAGCGCGTGCACACACACACATATACGGGAGGTGGCAAGGGGCCAAGAGGCGCTAATATGAGGGTTTCCCATTTAACAATTCTCCATTTTTTTCTCTCGGTGGATTTGGATCTAACACTACAGTGTTTGATATTTTAAAATTTGTATTAAACTGACATTGGTGCATGTGTCTGTGATAAAAACAGATCCTGGATCTAGGCTGTTTCACACTGCATGATTAATATATGAGTGAATATATCAGTGCCCCATCAGTGGAGGTCTCTGTAACCGCCTGCCTTAAATTCTTTGCCATGGATGACATCCAGCGATCTAAAAGTCATGCAATGTCTGTAGTGCTCCTCTGTACTTGCTACAAAGAAATGAGGTCACTCCCACATCCTCCTTGAAAAAAACCTTGCAAACCCCATCACATTCCCCTTAATTTTCCTATGTATCCATATGTTAAGCATATCATTCTTTTTCTCCTTTGCTTGACCTGTAGGTGATTAATGCAGTTCTTGTTAACACTAGTGATAGATGCCGGATGGTGGTGCAGCATACCAATATGTTCCCCACAGGAGTCACAGTACTCTGCGTAGAGGGACTCGAAGCAGGAGCAGCAGTAGGGCCGTCCCTCCTTCATGATATAGCGTTGGCCCCCCAGCACCGTCTCACACTCGAAGCAGCAGAAATGCTTCATGTGCCAGTGACGTCCCTCTGCCTCAGTGCACTCATCCGCAAAGATGATCTAAGAAAGAAGAGAGAGAGAGTATCGTTTATCACAAGTCCACAGAGGTAAAATCTCAATAGGGTTATTACTGTGTGCTGAATGACAGGACAAAGGCTCGGCTCACCCTCCCTCCCTCACCATACAGACCACTTTCTCCTCTGCAACTTAGCACTTATATCATCCTCTTTGTCACCAACTTGTGTAGGAGGCTAATGTGTGTGGGGACTTTGTGTAATCTAGATGGTGCATTTACTTTTAATTACGCTGCTGTTGAATCACCCGGGTGCTTTTTAAAGTACTAACAGTGTCCTTGTCCCCATTTGCAGAGAGAGTACGTCAGTGTTAATGGTTTTGAGATCAGGATATTGAGAGCTGACCCCATTAGACTTGAGAAACCCTTGCATGACTTAAACTGTGACATTGTGTGTTGGGAGGCCTGTGAGTGTCATATGACAGCAGTTTGGTACATATGAAGGTATGCATTATGTGCAGAACGTGTGCGTGTGTGTTCATATTTTATAAATAGCTTGAGAATCACCGTTCCACATTAGTGACACAGTATGTTCAAGTAGGCAACATGTGTATCTGACACATGATGTGTGTGTGTGTGCATGTGCTTGTAACGGGGAACCTACCTCATCACAGGCAGTGCAGCGCGGCTTCAGCCTCTCTGCATGGTGTCGGCCACAGTAGATCTTCCCGTCCTGGTAGAAGTAGATGAGATCCACCAGGAGCTCATTGCACATGCTACACACAAAGCAGGCGGGGTGCCAACACACACCGTGACCCGCCCGTGATGCAAATACAGCAATATCGCCGCCATTTATCTGGCCTCCACACTATAAAGACATGGAGGAAGAAAAGTGTTTTTGAGAAGTAAGTTACTGGCATGTACATTCGATCAGTATCTGTCACTGTTTAGATCCCGCTCTCTCTTCCAGCAACTGAACATCAGAGTTTTTTCCTAACCAGTTTAAAACCTGTTGCCCTCACAGTGTAAAACTGATTGTGACATTGTAACATGAGGCTGTTGAAGATGTTCACACACTCAGGTTTCCAGAAAGTTTATTTTATTGTAAAAGTGACACAGAAGAAGCTGAAATATTACTAAATCTAAACTAAACTAAATCACGAATAAAATCATTGCAGCAGTAAATTAGTAAATTATCAAAAAGTTCCAGTTCCAAAACCCAAAGAGCTTCAATTTAGTATGGCATTAGACAAAAAGAAGATATCCTAACTCAACTGAGGATGTTCCAATGATAAATTGATTACTTTATCCTTTCATGTTTACAGGAGATCACCCCTGAAGATGCAGCTTCAAAGAAAACCCCTTTTTCCACACGATCCTCCGTGACTGATATGGACGCAGTGCATCTCAATCTTTTAACACAATTTTGCATGAAAACTGGACTAAACTGAGAGCACGAGGGTGTGTTTATGTGCGTGGCTTGGGAGGGCAGGCGCAGACAAGGAGAGGAAGTTAAGTGGCTGTTGGAGGACGTGGCAAAGGGGACAAATAAAAATTGAGAGATATATGGCAGGATAAAAGGGAGAGCGGGAACGGCACGGTGGTGTAAAGGTAGGTTCCAGAGGCTGGAACGATAAACAAGAGGGAGTGCTAAGGAGACAGAGGGGAAAGGTCAGCTAGGCAAAGTAGATTTAGAGGGGTGGGAAGACGGATACAGAGGGAGAGTTAAAATCAGGTTATCTAACTGGCACAAAGCCTATACTGCTGCAAGGAGGCCAAAGGGGGGTGGGGAATTTAATCAATACACACTCTCCCAACAATCTGCTCCCTGGCGCATGTGCATTTGTGTGTTGCTGAGTGGATGAGAAACACAAGCTGTAAAGCAACTATCCACCTGGGGCAGCAACACAGAAGAGAGCCGCTCCACTTTGTCTGCGCACTTTGTAACAAATGGCTATCGGATGCTGGAGTGTGCTGGTTTGTTGTTGAGAGAACACCGTTCATTGCACTCTGCCGTCCCATAAGGCCACAACAAGAGTGCACGAGGACAACACATTCAATATTTGATGGGACACTGGGTCCTGCTGTTTTAACTTTATCTTCTTCTCTGAGGTAATGCTTGACAAGAGACAACACTGCGACTGTTTGAGTGTGGCAGCTATTAACACACACTGTGATTCAACACTTCACAGGTCTTTATGAATTTTTAAAAAGTGAGATTGACAAGGTCATACCATTGTTATAAAAGCAGACAACTGTTATGTTTCTGCCCTTTATATGTCAAGATAAAACACTTCTCGTACATCATGACAGAGACCTGAAATGCCAGCAGCCTGTTCAAAGTGTCTCTCACACTATTCACTGCTTTCGTTCCAACAGCCACATGACACACCTTTGCTCCTGTCACACTTAATTCACTCATGTCACGGGATGCGGTGCAGAAATGACATTTGGAAGTGAAATGATGGCTTGCTTTCGGATGATCCTTGATCTTTTTTATATATTGTCACTGCTGGGGGAAGTGATACAGAAATGATGGCTTTGACATTTCTGTCAGATACCTGCTCGCAAATCGCTCCAGTCATCGTCACCGGGA
The DNA here is from genome assembly GCA_900303245.1 of Selene dorsalis. NCBI lineage: Eukaryota > Metazoa > Chordata > Actinopteri > Carangiformes > Carangidae > Selene > Selene dorsalis. The sequence goes on from OMNW01013873.1 coordinate 38,434, forward strand.
ACGGACGGACATTGCCGCGGCCCAGGTTCTCCCGCTTACGCTGGTTACTGAAGAGCTTCAGCTCTCTCTTCTCCTCGTCATCCAGACTGTTACAGTAGCGGACCTGGACACACACACGCATCACATCAACATACATTTGTTTGATCTGTTATAAAAGAAATGTAGTTTGATATTTTTGTCACAATACTTGTCATATTAGAAGCACAGGCATTACTAATGACAATAACAATGAATGCATGAATCATCAGGACCCTGAAGCTGAGGCAATCCAATAACATAGACGGCAACTCCTCCAAACTAACTGTTAAATAAAGGTTTTTTTGTGGGAACCGATGAAGTTTGGCCAAGGTAAACACAGCAAACTAAAACGAAAGGTGTCTCCATTTATTTCTAAACCTTCAGACATGGACTGGATCAGAGCACAGTCTCTGCTGAAAAAGCTTCTGCCTGTAAGAGTTGGCTGTGATTTGCCTTTCTCCTGCAAATGTCAAGGGGTCAAAAATATAATAAAATATAATAATACTAGTGTAATACTGGAGGCTACAGCTATCAACTAATCAGAATTTAGAGATGAAGAATTGTCTTGAACATCTGTTCAGCTTGTAAGATGAATTAATGAATTAATTTTAATAATAAAATGGTCACAGTAGAACACGCTTTCATCCATCTCAAAACTTAACAACCCTCTCTGCCAAACTGGCTTCAAGAGAAGCTGATGTTAAAGTCAAGTAAAACATGCTTATCGATTAAGTTATGGTGCCATTTGTTTATCACAGCCATATTAATGCCACAAGATTAACTGTGATAATGATGTCTTGATGTGAACTACATAAAAAGGCAGCTACACACAAACACCTCACCATCCCATTCCCACCCATTAAAAAGACAGACATTTTTCCTGTGGCTGTCTCCTCCCTTTGCCCCTCTTATCTCTGTATTGCCCTGAAGGAGGGGAAGAAGGGAGGGATAGATTTGTGGATAGATGGATGGATGAAGGTGTTGGGGGAGGGGGACCAGTTTGGACTCTCACCTCATTGTCGTGAGGCGGGAGCTGATGGAGCAGCTGTTTGATGCGATATTTCTCTCCTGGGCTGTTCACATAGGGCACCTTGTCCTCGGGCAGGGAGCTGTAATACTGATGAACCTGAGGAGGAGACACAGACACAAACACAATGAACAACAACAGCAACATACCTGCAACATGTAAACAAGATGACAAGACCGACGATAAACAAAGATTATTTTCATGATTGATTAAACCCTTGATTTTTATTCTTTCTTTACTGGTTTTGTCTTTTGTCTACCAAATAACACCACATAAGAAAAGAAATGTCCATCAAGAGGTCCCATAGTCAACAGTCTGTCTTCAAGTTGTTTGTTTTAGCTAAAAAGTAGTCAAAAGGTGCCCTAATGGGAATCATGTTACAATAACATGAAAAATTTCTTTAAATCCTCAACTGAAGCAGAAAACTGCATGTTTGATATTACTATTTGATAAATGACAAATGGTTCATTTATCATAATATATATATATATATATATATATATATATATATTTGGCTGAGCAAAAATAACACAAATTACAATAAGAAATATAAATCAACAAAAAAAAACAATGGGCTTTTGCATGATTTACATCATAAATTTATATTTGTTTGACAGGGTTATTATCTT
>OMNW01013875.1:0-20452 GCA_900303245.1 Selene dorsalis
AAGAGTACCCCCAAGATTGTATTTATCATAACTGCTCAGGTGAGGTAGAAATACTCAAAGGCTTAAATTACAGTTTTATATCTTTTGTTACTGTTGTAGTTGTAGTCTGTTTGTAGTTAGTCTGGTTAAACAGTCTGTTTGTTACACTGTTTCTTTGGAGGGCTACCTATTTTTTACTTTTTTCTTATTTATTTCTTCTAACCTATAGTTTTCTGCTCACCATTTTCCTCTGGTTGCTGAGGCAGAAAGTACAGATGTGCTTGGGCTGAGTTGATTGGTCAGATCCTCGGTTGGGGGAGGAGTTAACATGGAAGAACGGGGGTGAGGGAGCGTGGCACGGCTGTCCGTCATGAAGACCCTCGCCCAGGAGCAAGACGTTCCCCAGATGACTGATGTAGCTGCTGGCCAAACGTAGCGTCTCGATCTTCGACAGCTTCCTAATCATCAAGTCAGAGTGAGAGTCGTGGCATTAATGAGGACAAAATGTTTACAAAGTTTACAAAAATGTATATATATATATATAACAAAAAAATGGATCATGTAGTTGTAGCACAGCTTTGTTGCACATATTATATTATATTAAAACAAGGTGCAAGAAGAAGACAGTGATGTGAGATGTCAAGTATTTGTTCCCCTCTGGAGTCTCATAGGAAATATCAACTCATAATTAAATACAGTGGGATTACAGGCCTGTCTAAAAAAACGTAACTCAACTGTGATTAAATGTTATCCAGAGCTACATCAGGGACTGTTTTTCACCAATTTAAGTTCCCAGATGGAAACCATTTTTCTCTCGGAACCTACTTGTGCATCAGACCAAATGTCATGACACAGTTTGAGTCATGCTGCTCTGTACCTGTCTGCAGGCTCAGTGGGGATGAGGGTGCGCAGCGCTGTGAATGCTGTGTTGACAGAATTGGTGCGATCTCTCTCCCGTGCGTTGGCTGCGGTCCTCTGGCGAATCTCTGTAGGGGGACCTGAGCCCGGGGGGCCGAGCCTCGCTGCCATGGCCCCTAAACCTACCCCTCCGCCCCCTACTCCCCCACATAGCTTCCTCTTCCTGTTCACCTTGATGTGAAAAGCAGACGGGGACGAGGAGGACAGGCGGAAGGCGGCAGAGTTGGTACGGTCCTCAGAACCCGACCCTTCGCTCCCGTTCTCGTCGTCGTCTTCGGAGAGGAGCGCGATGTCGCCGTATAAGAAGCGGCCTGCGGGAGGCGCTGTGCGAAGCATGGCAAATGTCATCGTAACTGCAACAAGTCAGCTACTGATCAATCCTGGTGAAACGTCTTGTTGAGGATGAGCTTGTGGTGTTTCTGCAAAGTTACCGCAAAGTTTCTGTTGATGCCGCTCCCTAAAGGTGTCCAACGCTCAGTGTCACTTTATCCCCGTCACTTTGCAAACTTTGGCAAGCCGCTTAAGTCAGATGTAGCCCTAACAAGGCTGAGTCAGTCTTGGGTTAAAAGATCAGCAGGTTGATCCTAAGTCAACAGCTGAGAGTGACTTGACCTCGGAGCTGCAGGTTCCAGGTCCCTCTTGTTTTTTTCTCTTAGTTTATACAAAAGCACTTCACATCCCAAAGGTCAGTTCCTCTTTGAGTTAATCCTTTGACAGAAAGCTGAATTATAATGGCATGTTGAAGTCAAGCGCTTTATTTGTCCTCTTTTTCTTCTCTGAACCTCTGTCTCGGTCCTTTGTTTCTATATTTGTCTGTTTCGATTCCAGTTGCAAGAACTACTCCCAGTCTGTGGCAGCAGTTTGACTCTCTCTTGCTCTCTACTGGTCTCTCTCTCTCTCTCTCTCTCTCTCTCTCACTCACCCCTCTCCCTCTCAGCCTCTTTGCTCCACGTGTGCCTGCTGTCTGAGTGTTTCCGTCTGCCTCTGGTCTTATAGCCAGTGGGAGGGCCAGAGGACTCGTCCGCTCCTCCTCTGTGTGGTGAGGGTCCCTCGGCTGCTGTCTAGAAGCAGGCCAGAGAGACCGGAGGCAAGAGGCAAACCATCAGCAGGAGTTTGTTTTGGCTTCACGCTGATGTGTTTCAGGGGAAATCCACCCTAAAACAGAACTTGCATCACCCTTAGTTTGCTGGGTGGGTTTAGCGTCCTTGGAGGGGAGGGAGCCCTCTGAAACTTGCATCCCTGTCAACATGGGTATTGTATACATATTAAGTTACTTGGATGTTGATTGAAAAAAAAGAAATGAAACAGAGATAAAATGTTGTCATATGGGAGGAATAATAAAGCCGTGGTCTTGGACTGTGCAATCATATATCAGATGCCTGAGCCAAACTCATGCTAAATCTTTTTTAGTGTGTTTTTTGTGTTGTGAACTCAGAGTTATTTGACTGGCTGGATACTGCAGAATGTCAATTGATCATATAACAGGTTTTGACATGGATCAGTTGTATAGACCAAAAAACATCGTCTGTGTTGCTGCTTTTTTTTTATACAAAATGATCTTTTCTCTTTCCAAGTTTATCCACAAGTGGTAACTCTGGGACTTGAGTTGGCAAAAATGGATGAATTCTTCACCCACTTTTTTGACAGCAAGAACCTAAGAAGCTTGAGTGGTGAAGTCAGAGTTTCTCTTTCTCCTTGGGTCTTTGTTTCTTCCTGTGACCTCCTCCTCTGTGCTGTGTTTGTCCCTGGACAGCAGGCTAGGAGGCGGGCAGCCACAGTGCTGGAAGCTGAAGGTTCAGAGTGGGCTCGTGGCTGAAGCCGGGGATTGGATTTATTCAGCGATTGCTGAAGCTGTTTTCCGGTACAAGCTGTGATGCTGGAGGGCCTGCAAGTAGTTTTTCCCCAGGGGAATCTGACTTTTAGGGTGGAGTGGTTTGGTGATGAAGGGGAGGCTCAGAGGTTTGTAGTAGGAGAGCTGCTATTTTACTCACTTACACTCCCTTTCACAATCTGTCTTCCTCGGGAAGAGGAGAAGAAATGAGAAGAGACAGCACAGGGAGCAAAGACTTATGAGGGAAGAAAGAAATGGGAGAAAACAAATGAATGACAGAACAGGATCGATCCATCGATCTGTCTATCTATCTATCTATCTATCTATCTATCTATCTATCTATCTATCTATCTATCTATCTATCTATCTATCTATCTATCTATCTATCTATCTGTCTATCTTCCTGTCTTCCTGTCTTCCTGTCTTGCTGTTTTGAAAATGAGATACCCCCTCAGATTTTACTAAAATATTTTACAGCCTTCATCAAACTCTAATCTGCTTTTCCTTCTCAAAGTCTCGGGGATTTTTATTAGCCATGATCGTGCAACTTAAGTCTTATTTCCAAGGAACTGACTGACCTTTAAATTTTGCTTCCTGCATTAAAAGTACAGTGGTTAAAGGTTGACAACCTATGTAAAACTCAGCTATGAAGTCTATAATCCTCAGTAGTACATTTTTACAAAACTCTAAACCCAACTGCCATTACTGGTATGCATTTTTTGTGTAGATTGGCAACCGTAAGCTTCTGCTGAAAACTAATAGCACTATGAATAATCTGTCAGTTACATAGTGTTATAGTCAGCATTCATCACCCTCTCTTTTTTCCTCCTCTGTCCATATTTCTCTCTCTCTCTCCTTTCTCTCTGTATCTATCTCTACTCTTCAATCACAGTCGCAGTGTTTATCCTGTGGTATTGACTGAACGAATCAGGGCCAATGTTGGTTGCGGTGGTTGATTACAGTACATACAGGAAGTGCTTCAAGAAGTACGCATAGGGGAGGCAGGATGGATTGTCTAAAGGTGGGGATCAAACCACTGTCTAAATACTATAATAAAAAGGCATTGGTAAAATCTGATCCTCCTCCATAATGTAATACATACAGAACACAAAACAGAAAGCATTAAGGTTTGGCATTAAGTGGTCCCACCTTAATATGGATCTAACATGGCAACATTTGCTGCTCTGCCTGTGCACATCACCAAACAGCTGTCAGGGCAGATCTTGCAATCAAGTGCAACCAAGAGCACACACACAAAACACACAAAACTGCACTAAAACTGTAATCACTATATATTTTGGATTTGTTTGATGTTTTTTGTTGACATTATGCACTCAGTACACTACATCGCATCAGGCGTTTGACTGTGATTGCCCTTTGCCCTTTAGTTTCCATTGCTGCTTTACTCCACTTGTCAGTGCTACACACCCAGTCAGTGGGTATCAAATGCATTTGAAAACAGTTGCCTGGTTGACTACTCTGAACATCTGAGATGCAAACTGGGTCTACATTACATCATGTCACTCATCAGTGTGCCCTGCCCTCAGTCAGTCCTCAACAGTGGCCTGTACTGTGCATCAGTTTCTTGCACATGGGCCTCACGTTAATGAATGACCCACATTCAACAGTCTAAAATATGGCTTTTATTGTTATGTACGTTTTGCAAATAATAAATTCCTAAATTAAAGTGGACCAAAAATAAAAAAAACAAAAAACACCCATCTTCTTTTTTTTCTGTCTTTCTTGAGCCAGCACTGCAATGCAATCCAGCATTTTATTGCTCTTGCAAGACGAAAATCATGACAGCTTGTGGTAAATAGTGAGGTTTGGTTCTGGTTGCATTTTGGATCTGTCTCCGATTGTAATACTCCAAATAATCAAGTTATGAGTCTAATAAAGATTTTCTAAAATCTTTTATCACTTCTCTCTTTCAGTTAGCAAACAGTCATGAATAAACCATTCAGGATGTGGCTGATCAGTTGATAACTGCATTTAATGAGAAGAAACTGGAGTAAAAGTTAAGTCTAGCTGACCAGTACACAACTGACCTGAGAAATAAATGCGCTAAAGGATGGCCCAACTCTGTATCGCAGTAATTACTTCACATATTCTTCAATGTTTTGGATGCTTTTGTAAATGCATCTGAATACATCACAGGCCCATATATTTTAATTAATCATTGTAAGTCCGTGTTTAGTTTAGACTGTCCGCTTTATTTTCACCCACCGAACTATGGAGATGTATTGCCAAACCAGCCCCACTCACTGTGATCCATCATTACATGCATTAGCATGATCTTCCTCTGATTTGCATCTCCCAGGAGTATGTGGCTGGTCTAACACAGTATCCATTTCGTTCTGAATTGCTGCCCGCAGGCCAGAAAACATTTGACTGGGTATAATGTAGACTTGAAGTCCTTTCACAATCACACATGGCTGCATTTGCCAGAAGAATGTAGTATGAAAAGGAAATAGTTACATTACAGCACAGTAATAGTCACATTTACATAAAACTACATAAAGTATTGACCTAAGTGCACGATGCAGACTCAGGCTTTTAAATAATCATGTTGAATGTGGTAGGTTGTCAGTTCCAGGTTATTTGGGAAATTATAAACTGAAGTTAAAATTACATTAAATATACCTTGACTATATTTAAAGGATAATATAATTTTAGACACAGGGTATATTGAATCTGGCAGTGGTTACCGAGCTAGACATGTGCTAAATTTGTAAATATTATATCAGAAATAAATTTTTCACTACATCTCTTTAAAATTTCAGTTGCTGAAATAACTAATACTTAATTATTGACCAAAAACAGAGCCTAATATGAATATGAACCTGCTGAATGTGTAAATAAATCATTGTTGAAGTTCACCACACTGTCACCATTTGCCTGGTCAGATAGCATTGAATTGTTGCATCCTCAAAGTATAAGTGCAGAATACTTACTTCTGACCATGAAGTTAGTGTTTGGCAGTTAAAACATCACATCATTAATTTAAAATTGAATTGAATTACAACATTATTTGCACATCTTGTTTGCTAGCTAAAAATATTGTGCCTGGCTCAGTCCGGGGCTTCAATCAATACTGATCACATCAATCCCAGACCAATGTTTCTCAGCAGCAGTAAACAGTCTTGGTCTTAAAGCTAACTTAAGCTACCACATTGACAGATATCAAAAATTTAAAAAAAAACCTCTCCCCCTCAGGTCATTGTGTGTCCCCAAATATTTTCACACAGTTTTAACATTACAACAAGTTGTTGCACCACAGTTTCCATTTTGTTTACATCTGCTTGCCTATGAGATCATGTAAGATGAGATCATGCAATGCTCCATGATTGCTCCCTCTGGCATGATAATCTCAATAATATCCTGTTGCATGTGACATGCCATTATTTTCAAATCTTCTATTGTGTATATATTCGAGATTAGAAAGAAGATGTTGAATTTCTTCTGATTTCAAGATCTGTTCAGGTTTTAAATGTCCTGTAGTCTGAGTCATGTCTTTTCAAGCTCCTGATCTAAGACAGGCTTACTACCTTATGTGGAGTCAAGATTTTTTCAGCAATTGACAAGAATTGGTTACATATTAAAACTTGCACCCTCTTTGTCACTTGGGAAGAAAGGAAGAAGTGTAGGTTGTCGGCTTCGTTGTTTAGCCTTGGACACAGTCATGAGCACACATTGATATATCACATTTAAAGAGACACCCAGACATCTGCTCTGGGAAACTGGCTACATGAGGTACTTGTACTTTCCAAACAACTAAGAATGTTAGCGCCGTCACTTACCTGCCCTCGGAGGTCCAGTTAAATTAGCAGGAGAGGAAAGAGAAATGCTAATTAAGCACAGTGTGCACACACCTGCCTTGTCAGCAGAGGAGGTCTAATTAGGGATATTAAGTGAAAACACCTTCACAGCAGCAAATGTCAGCAAACAGTTTGACCCACATTTCTACACGATCAGTGCAAATCCAGCGTTCACTTTTATGTTTGTTGTTTTTTCTGTCTCCACTAACCTCCGAGGAAATCTTTGGACTCTTCAGACGCCGTATTTTTCCCCGGCTAGCCTCAGTTACTTCGCCTGTCATCCATATGGTGTTGTGTTGCTCTGCTGTCGCTGAGGCTGTATTGTTAATATTTTTTCTCATACTTTCTCAGGCACCAAACATCATACAAAGGTGAAGTGGGCTGCAGGACCTGACGATAATGGGTTTATCACAATCCATATTAGGGTTTTAAATTAGTCTACCACTGGGTAACCCAAACAGTAAATGAGTCCACTGGGATGCGGACTTTCAGTAACCCCTCTGTGGGTCGAGAGAAGGTCTTCCTGGTCTGCTGTCACTTGCATTACGTTTTAAATGGCAAACACACGTTAGACTCTGGACTCTCCCCCTGGCTTCCTTGGTTTGGTACTGAATTGCTTCTTCTCATGATGACTGTTTACACAGTTCCAGAGAATAATAATCACATGTTAGAATTTTTAAATTGAGTGGCGTTCCCCTTTAAAGACACAGCAGCAGCAGTGGCGGCAGCAGCACAGTAGTAGAACACCATCTGATAGTCATTACCCCTCCGCTCTTCTCCCCCCCTCCTTTCTCCTCCTCTTCCCCGCTCGCTCGATACTCTTCTCTCAGCTCAGACCTATTATTCATTAGTCTGAAGAAAAACACCCACCAACTTTGCCAGGCTCAACCTCATGCATACGCACACTAACACAAAGACACATACAATCACACACACGCCCCCACAGTCTCAATCCAGCTGAACTGCTCTGGCGCGGGTCAGGGACCTGTCAAAACTCGGAAGCAGGTCTGGACCCAATACGGTACCACAGAGCAGGCGTCTAGAGGGGGAGAGAGACTCCGAGGGGCTGAGTTATTTATCCTGGTCCTTGGACAGTCGTTTGTAGCCCGCGCTGAATGTGACAGAAGCAGGGGAGAAGTGAAGAGTATCTGAACTTGTTATGGTGTCACTGAGCAGACGTCTGGAGGAGGGTCATTACCAAAAGTAATTGTCTGCTTTCCTTGGCTGTGAGCAAGGAAAGAAGGACAGCAGGAAGAAGATAAGAAAAGGAGGGATGGTGGAAAGCAGGAGGGGGAAAGAGAGGGGGGCAACGGTTGTGAGACAGAGGAAGAAAAGTAGGATGGAAAGGAAGGAAATGAAGGAGGGAGGGAAAGAAGAAGAAGGGGAGAGAGTTGGCGGCGGCCTGCCAATGCTCCAGACTGCATTGTGTATTGCATGGGGAAAATGGTCGGAAGTGCTCGCCCCCCAACTTGCACCCCCACCACCACCAATTTCAGCCTCATTCAGCCTCAGCTCCAGCCACACTCTACTGTGTTTCCCAAGAGAGCCAGACTCTACAGCTGGCCTTATTAAACCGAGAGAGGCAGAGAGACAGAAAAAAGACGGAGAAGGAAAGAGAGGTCACACAACTGGAAGACATCAGTTGAAACCGTGCTCGCTCTCTTAGTTTTTTCCGTTCATATCCCGTTTTATGATAGAGTTTCTCACAAACACGCTTGCGGTGCACTGGGTTCAAACACATAGTAAAAAGCTATTGTTTGATTCGACATCCCTCAGAACGCTGTAAAACAATGAAACAAATGCTGGGAAATTAAAGTCTGTGCGACTTTTATCTCGTTTGTCTGAGTGCGTCTGAAGGCTGTCGTCAGACATCTGAGCCCTGCTGCATGAGGGCGTCTCTGCTAGTTTGTTTGAATCTCGCAGTATTTGTGAACACAATGGGGCAATAAAAGATACTTTGAGGGATGGAAGTCTGTTTCCAATCCATTATCTGGTGTTCATTGTAATTTGCCTCTTTTCTACTGCAGCTTCTCTGAGTTGCCTTTTTAACATTGAAGGGATTTTTTTTGAGTCTCTGTGTGTGTTATTCTCAACACATGCTTTCTGCTTGAGAATAACACAATAACATGCATGAGTATTTCCATAAACAGCTACTGGCCACTTATCCGCTCCACTGGGATGACTGAGCCTCAAGCGTATTGCTGAAATCTATCTCACCTCTAGCGCACATTCAGATTCAGGAAAGTGTTACTCACTTTTTGTCAGGGGATGCAAATTGGCAGCAAACTCATGGCTAAGGTAAACCTAATATGTTTGATCAACAGTCTGTTTTTCTCTCTTGTTTGAATGTGCTGGAGCTTCATTTTTGAACAGAGAGTAGTTTTAAATGTAACTCTAGTCTGGGACTGTCTGGATCTGGGGCATGAGTCATGGCCAGAGGATGCAATGAAATGCTGCTGTCACATTTTACTCTCATCACTCATTTGAAGTGTAAGATACTAGCTGTGTCCCAATTTAGTGGCTGCATCCTTTCCAGGCGGCATTTGAAAGCCAATTACGTCACAGCGTTGCAACAAGGTCTGTCCCGATTCGAAGGCTCCTCTAAATGCGGCCGACAAATCCAGCCTTCCTTTGTCTGTTCTAGGAGGACACACCACACCTATCCTTCATGGCTTCCCGCATCCCAGGATTCTTTGCGCGCCGTTATTATTAGCCACCTGGCATGCTCGCTATCGAATGTTAAGGCAGCTCTGTAGCTATGGTAATCCCACTCTGCGGCCAGCTTGGAGGAGTGGTCACCTCCAGGTGAGGAGCTGAGTAGCCGCTAGAAGTGTAAAAAAGCCGCCACTTTGACGTTAGGGCGTTGATTGCATTTCGACACAATCAGGAAATTCTCCGAAGGCTAGATCGTCCCATTGACCAACAGTTGACACGGCCATCAGAGGTGCCTCCAAAGCTGTTGCCTCTGTAGACTGGATCCAGCCCCTGAATTGGGTTACAGTGAATGGGTGATTATCCAGAAAAAAGCTCATGTAACCTTCATGTGATATCTCTGTACCCATATCTCTGTAGCCTCAACATATGGTTACATTTTGTAGGATATGCTCAGGTAGCTCCACAGCGACATAATTGCATCTTAGCACACACGTGTATCTTTCTTCAGAGGTTCCAGACATGAATAGATAATAAATCTGGATCCCAGTGATCATGTGGTCACACTAACTCTAACCCTAGCCTATTGTTATAATGACCGATATTAAATGTACTTGCTTGCATTGCCAGACCCCTCTCCACACTCCGTCACACTTTCTCAGCACTTTATTCCAGTGTAGGTGAAAGATCTGGTTCATGTCAGTGGATGTTTGGGGGGAAAAAAATCAAGGTACTATTCACTTTTCTGTGGCCAATCATACTCAGACCAGGCCCTTAAAGCTCTCTTTTCATGACTATTAGGCCTCTGTTTCCTGTTGAATGGATGTAGAACACAGAAAATGAGTGGAGAGACACCTAACAAAGGTACATGCCTTGATTGGGTGCCAGTTTGGAAGCAGTGCTGGTCACCTGCAAGATATTTTCTTTGTTGCAGTATAAACAACTTTGAAAGCTCTCTGTAGGCATTAACGTGAGCCATATCCTCAGGAGAAGCTGTTAAAGGCATTGTTACAACTGATTCAGTCAAACACAGACAGCTGCAGCTGCTCTACGGTCCATTCATGAAAGGGAGTAACTCCAATATTAAAAACTCTGAGCTGCGATTACTCAGCTCAAAGAAGGCTTCTCCAATCTGAGTGGATCCAGCCTCCTTTTTACTTGCTCTGAGTTATTGGCGACATAAAAGCAGCTCCCCAGACTCTGCTGTTAAAGACTCTGGCCAGTAGCAGCTCTGCCTCTTCTGAGTGGTGGAGCGGTAGTAGCACACCAAAAGAGAAATCAGCTGTGATGTCATCGCCACTAATGAGGTGGCAGGAACGATCTGACCACCTGACTCACTCACCACCTCACCTCTCCCCTGTATTTTTAACTTTCTCTTCAACCCTCTCAATCGCTTTCTCAATTTTCTCCTGCCCCCATCTGCCACCATCTCTGCCTACCACCGGTGTTTTTCTTTTCCTGGACTATATGTTTTCCCCTTCACAGGCTGCCCTGCTCTGGTTGCTTGACTTCCAATCATTTCCAGAGCCACACTTGAGTGCAAAAGTTGGACGGCTTGAGCTCATTGGAATTAACTCGAAACTAAAAATGTGAATGCAGTTCACTTTTAACTGTCTGAACATTTTATAAAGCACTAGCTTTCTTTGAAAAACAAATAACTTAAAATGGTATGTTATGTTAGGGCCAGTCATGATAAATGGCTATCAGTGAAAAGGTCAAAAAAAAAAGGTAACAAAAAATAAAATAGTTCACATTATGGTTTTCCAAACTCTTAAGGCTTTGGTTGGCTCCACTACGTTCCATGGTGTAATGACTGGCTGCCTCAAATGCCAGGGAGATCACATCACAGGGAGAGAGAAACAACAATGGGGGGGCAGAGAGTGAGACAGAAAAAGACCGTGGTACATGTTGGTTAAGAGTCCTCTGGCAGACTACGTGAAATTACGTCTGAAAATGTGTACGAAGAAAGGAATTTCATGAGTTAAAACGTGTGACGGAAACACACAAAAAGTCATCAGAGACTGAAGCTACTGGTCTTTTTGACCTATGGGAAAGAATTAACAGCTGCTGGAATCAAGAAATGGGTCACAAGTTGGTTTATGGTCTGGAAAATAGTCACATCCTGATGGAGGTGATGGGATGAGGATTGACATATTTCTCATTGCTGCACATTAATATTGCTAAATCAGAATCAACATAGCTTAGTATTAAAGAGGAAGTATGCATTATTTCCACTTTAACTATGCTACATTTTTACCTTAATTAAGCAGCTTCGGAGTTATTGTGATGGTTAAATAAATGACTTGTAACTTGTTAAGAGGGTTATGGAGGCTCTCTGCCTTCCACCTAGTGTCTCTTGGCCGAAAACCAACCTTGCAAGATCAGAGCCTCCCGGTGTCCCAGCTCTCGCCTCAGCAGCACCGCGACACAAACACGCCCCATAACCCATAATCTGTTGTTTATGACAGATAAGGCAACACAAATATACACATCGTAACGTGCATATGATAAATAACGTTATCCACCGCTCCATGGATTGCTCTCTCGCCGCCTTGGTGAAAACAAATGCACACGGCCGGGAGGAGGGTTAGCAAAACAGAGGAAAAGCGACTGGACTTGCATAGTTCCCTGGACTGAGCACAGGTAACAAGGGACCAGAAGAACAGTTGTTGTAGAATTAGTTGTTGTAGTCAGCGATACAAAATATTCAGACTAATTGTACACTATTTAGTTATAGATTGTTTTGTTTTTTTACAGATTATCATTACTCATTTCCAAGACAACACAAATATACAGTGTTGTGAAAGTATTTGCCCCCTTCCTGATTTCTTCCTTTTTTGCATATTTGTCACACCTAAATATTTAAGATCATCAAACAAATTTTAATGTTAAACAAGGATAACCAAAGTAAATATAAAATGCAGTTTTTAAATGATCCCATTTATTAAAGGAAAAAAGCTATCCAAACGTACCTGGCCCTATGTGAAAAAGTAATTTCCCCCCCCTTGTTAAATCATGAACTAACTGTGATAAACCAAATTTTTCAGAAAGCTGAGTTTAATTTGACTGTCCACACCCAGGACTGATCACTTCCAGACCTGCTGAATCAAGAAATCACTTCAGTAGAACCTGTCTGAGCGAAACGAAGTAGGCTGAGAGATCTCAAACATAATAATAATGGGACGTTTGCATGTGTAGTACAGACTCTAAGATAAAAATGACAAAACCTTTACCTACAGGTAGAGGTCCCTAAGGTGTCAACTTATATATCTACAGTGCTGTGAAAAAGTCATAAATCATCACTGACAGATTTTCAGTGCACTGCTTTTCAGGTTTCTTTCTAGATGTCCAACTTTTTCCAAAACATTTAGTCTGGAAAAGCTAAAGTGCTGGTATAATACAAATAAATATAAAATGCAAACGCTGTTTTACTGCCAGGTCAACTACAAACATTATATACTTCATATTGAATTTTATGACTGTAGTGTACTACTGTGGAGCAGCAGTGGAGCAACTTTCACAGGCCAGACCTTGAAGAACGTTTTACTGAAATGACCAAGCAGCAGTGGGGGGTTGGAGAGGAGATTTTTACTTAGTGGGTTTGCCTGTCCTGCTCCATGGAGGCCAGAGGTTACAGCCCCTGCCAAGGTACACCTGTTGATCTGATACAGAATTACTGGTTTTTGTCTGTTCAACCTGTATACTCTGACTGACCATACATATTGACTATAACAAACAGCAAAAGACAACATCCTCCCAAAACAACAACAACAACAACAACAAAGTAACAAGCCTGTAGGCATTGTATGCAGGCTGCTTATTCTGACCTGTAGTTATGTTTTATTGTCAGCCTACTGTAGCAGCTGTTGTAATTACAATGGAAACAAAGAAGGAAGTTGGCTGATTTATGAGACTGAGGTGGATGGATGAACACAGGACTTTTGTCATAATCATTCCACAACCTTATTTAATACTATATTACTATACTACTATAATATCTATTCCTAAACTGTAACAAGCAGCTTTTGTGCATAAAACTAACCAACTATGACCTTTCCACAACCTTAACCAGCCGGCTGCTGGCTGCCATGGTTCCTCTCTGAGGGACACGCAGCGTATGGTTGTTTAAGGACTTGTTGTGTTCAGTTTGTGTATTTTACTGTGAAGAGATGGACTGCAGGAGGTGTGAGAGTCAGGATCATTGGTATGCTGGGAATGGCAGAAGTGGGGAGAAGAGTTCATTTGATGAACTTGTTAAGGGAGGCTGAGCTGAGCGAAAGATGTGTGAAGTCAAACCTTTGTGTTAAGTGTGTGTGTATGTGTGTGTTTGATGTTACAGTCTTGTAAAGCAGCAGCTGGAGAGGGCTGTCCCCTGAGAACCACCGCAGCCGGCTAGTAAACCACACACACATACACACACACACAGATGCAGGCTTTAATAAAGCTATTGCCCGGGAAACAGACCAGACCCGGCCAATCTGAGGCTCTTTTAAAGCAAGAGTGACACGGTCACGCTCACATTCATATTGATTCACATCCTCTCAGCCAAAGAAAAAAAAAAGTGACGGGTTGCGACAGAAGAGACCCTTTAGTCTGACTTTTAAACTTATAAACCAACTTTTAAACTGACCACAATTTAAAATGAGAGTTAAGCCTAATTAAGGTCTATTGTGAAAGTTTCTCTGCTGACGTATGCAATTTTGTCTGCATATGGTTCTACTGTAAAAGTGGAAATGTACTGTAAAACTGCCCCGTCCAGATGTGGAGTCAGTAATACAAGCCACAGCAGGGGGGGACACCTAGTGAGCGCTATGAAGTCAGTAGCTCAGTGAAACTCATTAGAAAAGTGGAACACCTGGAAGACCCTGTGAAATACCAGACTGAGGTGAAGTCTGTCATGTACGTACAGTATTTAATACTTTTTGTGGTTCTCTCTATGTACCAACGTTGATGTGACAGCACGAGCAGGAAAACATAACTAACATTATTACAATATAAACAAATCTATTTTTTTTAACTGCTCATCCCACTTGGGAAAATAAGAGACAGGTGCAAGGGCTCAGGCAACAAGTTTTTCTGTTTATGGTGAGTCTCTGTTTAGACAAACATTAGCTTCAGACTGAGCTCTGAATTAGTCTACACCACAAGAATCTCCATATTTAAAGAAACCACTGTTCTTTTCACATTCACATGTCATCAAATATCTGTTTTTTTCCTTGATTGTAGGAATTATATTGGATGACATCATGCTGCAGCTGACTGGGAGCAAACACTCCTATTTTAAAGCTGTGGACTGTTTCCAGGGAGATGATATAACGCAGTCCAGATGAGTCCCTCCAAGGATTGTCTCATTATCACACACGCTGCAGCTGCACAACCACTGTGTAGATGACTAAGTGTGTTTATGTGTGTGTGTATGCAGGCCGCTCGTGTGCCTGTGTGTATATGTGTCTGTGACCATTTAAACTCTACTTGCAGTCAATTACCAGAAAATGACTTGTGTGGACCATTTTCCCTCCAAAAAAACTAATTACAGGGTTTGGGTTTGGGTTAAGGTTAGGATTGGGGCTGGGACTGCAGGAAAGTCCTGGACTGAGCTTGTTCCATGTGGACGAGGTGAAACCAGGGGCGTAGCCAGAGGACTGCCAGGGTGGGACTGGACATGCTCCAGATCTTATCACTCCCCCTCTGTGCCACCTCAGACTCTCTTTCTATCTGTCCTTAGAGATTGCATTTACAGTTCTAGTGAATTTGAAAGTATTCTCAGACTTTTGCACCCCACTGTGTATGCATGTATTTTTCTATTTAAGAAATTTACTTTTTCTACAATTAAACAGAAAGCAAAAACTAATGAACTAATAAAACTAATGAAAGTAAAGTAGATGAAAGTAGTGACTGTGTTTTAAAGGCTGGCAGAGGCAGTAGTCCTCAGATAATCCAAACATTAAAGGTGGAAGATGATGATGAAGATGATTTACTGGGTGCTTACAGCCATTTTGGCTCAAATGAAGAATATAAATTATTGAAAAGTCATTTGGTAATTCCTGTTTTTAACATTTATCAGCATTTTACTCACTAGCTCCATTGTTAAAGAATCTCTCTTTTAATTAAGTGCTATGGTTGAAAACATCACTTAATCACAGTTTGTTTAAAAAAGAAACTTGCTTAAAATGAAAAAAATAAGCTTTTTTCTCTTTCTGTCTCTTAACCTGTCCAGAAACAATAAATGTATCTAGAGTTCTAGTGAATTGTGCATTTGAGATTTGCAAATTATTTTGACCCTTTATTTATGTTTCAGCTGTGTCTGCGAAAGCAAATCGACAATGGATGGGAACCGACCCAGAAATCACTCTGGAGGAAAGCATTAGAGACTTCAATTTGATTCTGGCGGGTGTATGTTGATGAATAGCAGAGAGACATCAGTTCTTTGGGGCTGATTGGAGACCACTATTCTTGTCCATCTGTGTGGGTTTCACTATGCTAAAGGAAAGGTCCATCAGAAGAGCACTGTAGTAGCTGAGCCAGCAGCAACCATGACCTAGACCAACAACTGGATTTTTCTGATAGTGACATGACCAAGAGTATTAGAAGGGTTAAATGAAGGGGGCATTCTTTCATTAGAGACAAACCAAAGTCTGCTGAGAGACAGTGTGGTTGTCTGGCAAGAATAATATAGCTGGGACTAAAGAATGTGGTGTTTATTGCAAAGAGGAGGGGTCCCAGTATCAATCCTTGAGTCACTCCATAGGGGAAGGGATGGCATAAGGACATTGGTTCTTGCCAGCACCTAAGTTAACCAGGTGATGGCTCTTCTAGAGTGAGGAGCAGGGTCAGGTGAGGGTGTTTGGAGCAGAGGAGTTACCTGAGCATTTAGTTATGGAGTTGTTAAAGACAACAGCAATATTACACATTTTGACTCAGCAGCAGTGGTGTTATAAAACTCCAATGTTTCAACATTTGGTTTTCCCATTTGCCAAATCATACACCATAACTTATATACATATACTTTATAACCTGCATCTCCTTGTACAATCTTTAGATGTGAAAAGAGGAAAGAAGAGGAAGAGCAGGAAGAGGAGGAGGTGGTAACAGGAGGAGAGTTTCCGACAGTAGCCCAGACCTGACAGGTTCCTTCATATCCGACTTCATTCAGTCCCATACAGGGACTCTGCACATGGTAAAACCATCACAGGCACGCAAAACACACACACACACACACACACATGCATGCTCACAGACTCCCACACACTGTCTCTCACTCATACACATACAGAAGACACATGTTCTCTCTCAGTCTCAACGAGGAAATGGCTTTTACTCACATTTGAACACATAAGAAACAGACAGAAACAACCTTTTGGCTCTGCAGCAGGTTTGTGCCACTGCCGACTTTCTCAGAGAGTAGAAATGTACAAGGTGTGCTCTTGCTGTGTGTGTGTGTGTGTGTGTGTGAAGCTTTGAGCAGCTCACAGGAGCTGCTCAGTGACAAACAGCTTAATGTGACTGAAACGTCTGCTCAGCAAGTCCGTTTTCTCTGTCACCTAATTTTTTTCAACACACTCACCTAACAAAATAATGATGTATTGTATGTTTCTGAAAAGGAAAAAAAAAGTTAACATAATTATTGTTTTTTATCTTTTCTGCCAGAACTTAGTGTATCAGGCAACAAATTTAACACTTTGTTTAAGGTAGACAAAGACTTTTGTAAAGGAAACGTTTTAAGTAAACATGAAGCTAGAGCCAAAAGCCAGTTAGCTTAGCTTAGCACGAACACTGGAAGCTCAGTAAAGCTGTTCACTCACACTGTGTCTTCTGTTTATTCTAGACAAAATGTGTAAAAATTACATTTTATAATTTTATGAGTATTTAAGTGCCCAATTATTTGCTGGCAGGGCACTGGTTGCCTGGCAGCCTCACGGTGGCAATGAGACTCCAGAGATATTACCAGCTATAATATATTAATTAGCTAGCTTCAGAGAAGCAGTTAGCTGCACTTTGACACCTTTGAACAGGGCCGACTGTTCATTGAATGCTTGCAGTCGCCTCATACACAGAGACACTGCAGCAACATTGATCTTCTCCTCTAACTCTTCCCCTAAGTGAAGCTATTTCTTTGGACTACCCCACACTTCTTCACCTACTAGTTTTTTGCCACCAAACACCTCAATTATCACTGGATCAAAGATTTAAGGTTGAATTCACAGCTTTGATTCAGAGTTAAAAATACATTTCTTTATTCTTTTTTGCCTCAGTTGCACTCCATGACACTTTACAACTTACTGTTGTTGTGGTTGTTGTTGTTGATGTTTTGTCATCCACATGTTTGGACTTTATCTTCATTCATCATCATAATCTTTTCTCATTGAATGAGAAAAAAACAGTGACCCACATAACATGAAGTAACAATTTATTCTGACACCACTAAACAAAAATGTGCACTTAATTCATCTAGCCTGGTTAAATGAAAACCTGATCTTAGTCAGCTCAGTTGGACAAGCGTCAAAAAAAGATGTAATATTGTCTGCTGCCACTAGACGGGGTGAGAGACGGGGGGGAGTCAAACGCATGCCCATAATAACCACCAGACATGACTCATTCAGCGTGGAATACCACAGCAGCCACAGACAGGTCTCTGGCAGACAAGGAGCAGAAATCCGACCCTGCAGCAGAGTTTGTGAATGGGACAGGAATGAGCAAAACCAGGGTAAATTTAATAGTGCTGCAATAGGTTTCAAAGATTTAGGAGTTTTAAAAATTCATCAAGTGTTTGGTTTGGCCTATTTATGAAAGTCAAGTGTCTCAGAGACTAAATACTATGTGTTTTATTGATAAGATGTGTCTCTTTAACTGAGAAAAAAAACTTCTCCCACTCTCCCTGCCCCCATCCACAGATAATTCTTTTGTTTAACCCCCCATTGGTTTCAGTGATTCTTTGGCAAAATCTCATTCATCAAGTCATCGTGAAGTGTTCCTTAAAGACAGCACAGAAACAACATATCACCTTGTCAGATATGATTGTAGCTCTGATCATCGTCATTCTTGCCCAGACTTCCCCCGCGGAGAGCACCACTCAATTTGAAGACTAACACATGTTGGACAGTCGAATCATTATTTGCTTATGTGGAGTCCGTCCAAGGCTTGGAGGGCCTTCAGAGCCAAGAGTCTAATCTGTGGGCATAAGGAATAACATAGAAATAACATATTGTACAACTTAAAGTATGGCAGGGGAGCATACTGTGAGCGGTCACATTACATGAAAACAGCAGGCAGGAAGTGTTTTGCAACAGCGGAAAATCTTCAGGTCCAGTCTGACCACCAGACGGTCACACTTCATCTGGCCTGCAGGCTGCGGTCAGTGGATGGATACCTTCCCTACCGTAAGGTTGGATATGCTGTCATACATTTGTCGATTGCTCCCTCTCACACTTTTTTCCAATTCTCTGACAAATCTTACACTTATCTACTTTTAAACCTTTTCCTTGCCTTATTTCGTCTGCCTTCTCCTTTCTCTCCTTTCTTTCTTCTTAGCAACCTTACCTCATCATGTTTTTGTCTCTTTTTTAACCCCTCTCTCCTACCTTCCCCTTCAAGCTTTCTCATTCTCTCCCTCTCTCACCCTCTTTCTCTCTCTGTTTGTGGTCAGTCACACTTAATCTAGCTCCATCCATCTGTTTCTCTTCATTCGTTTAGTCCGGCCTGTTTTTGATTAAGATTACATCAGGCTTTGACCTATTAGTGTGCCGTGATCCTTTTGAAGTCATTTTGTGGTTACAGGTTAAGCTCAAAGCCCACCACTCTTCATACTCTACATAATACAGACAGTATTTTGAGGGAAAAAAGCAGTATAGGTTCTTAAAACTTTTCAGCCAGCGACCAAAATGACTTTTTTTCCCTGGGATCCAGGATCATTAAATCATACGAGAGTTCTTGTCATGTGGAGACTTGCTAGAGGAGGGCCTGCGACCCATTTTGGGTCCCAACCCATAATCCAACCTAGCAATCTGTGAACTGGAATATATTGTTCATTTAACCTCATATCCTGAGGATTTTGATTATATTTTGAAGGTAACTCTCCCAACCGGAGAGTTTCTGTTCCTTATTAGGGTTGTAGTTCAAAGCCCAGCTCATTTTCCACACTAAACATAATGCAGGCCTCTTGTACAAAATAGTGTTTTTTCAGGCCCCAAATGAAAAATGTAACCATTATCATTATATTCATTATAACCACTAATAATTCTGTTGTTTTTGTATGAAGACCTACCGAAGAGGCCTGCAGATCCTAACATCCAGCAGGATATAAATCGGATATAGATCCATGTTTCTTAACTTTACTACTGATCCCCCATATTGGCCCCTCCATCATCTCTGATCAGTTGGCTAACAAGGAAAATGTCAGTGTTCATTTCCAGATGTAGATCAAGATATCATCTGTGAAACTTCCCCCTTCTTTCCTCTGCTTGGATGCCTGTGAATAGAGATTGACTGAAATGTTAAACTGTACATCATCATTATTCCTGGGTCAAAGCTCGGGTAAGTAGCCAATTGGCCGAGTCGTGACGCTAAACTGACATCTATTGGCCAAGTTGTGGCAGGGTAGGATGTTAAAGTCATTTAGACTCATCAGGCTAAGTGGTCACAGTTGACTGCGAGGTCTCGAACCTCCCCACGTCTGGTTGCGGGTAGTTCTCAGTGCCAGCAATTCTCAATTAAAGCAGTGGATGAGAGGACATCTGGGCTGCTGCGTCTGTCTGTTTGACTTATGTATATTAATGAACGCCAACAGGCCTGAATTCATCTCTCAAATGAACCATGCATGTCTGTCTTTTTAACAGATAAACATGACTGATTCAACACATCAGCCGGTCGTGATGGTCTGAGTTTGCACCAATGAAGAATGATTCACTTTTGAGAAACCAGTACATCTGGTCACTGTCTGTATATTGGTATAACGCTGCAGTCATCAAGACTTTCTGGGCTTATCAACCATTTGAAGTGCTTTATGCTTAAAGCCATATTCAGCCATTCACACTCACGTTCATACATCATACAAACTTTCTGTCTTGCCCAGCAACCCTTAATACTGAGTCAGAGATCTAACTAGCAACGTTTTGATGAGTGGATCACACACACACACACACACACATCTGAGCCATAACCGAAAGTCTTCTTTTGAGCTTTGTGTTCCCTGCAAGAGCTTTATGAGGTGACAAATGTCAAATGTCCTGTCAAAGTTCCTCTGCAGACATGTTTTAAA
>OMNW01013875.1:20472-71746 GCA_900303245.1 Selene dorsalis
CCCACACACACACACACACACACACACACACACACACACACACACACACACACACACACACATCTGAGCCATAACCAAAAGTCTTCTTTTGAGCTTTGTGTTCCCTGCAAGAGCTTTATGAGGTGACAAATGTCAAATGTCCTGTCAAAGTTCCTCTGCAGACATGTTTTAAACCATGTAAAAATACTATCATACAGAAAATATGTGAAACATCCTCAATGAGAAAGTCAGGATCAGTCCTTGTGCCCTGCACAGCACCATTTTTTTTTTTTTGCTCCAGGTGAAAGAGCAGAGTGTAAAGCTGGTTAATGGAGGAAACACTGAAGAGCTTCAGCCATATGTCTGAGCCACAGTCTTGCACAAACTCAGGGGTTTGTACCAGCAGCACCAGAATAGTTAGCGCAGTTAAAATATTTTATTTGTTTAAGTTAGCTTGCAATTGATGGTGGCTGACAAAGTCATAGAGTGGTTGTGTTAATGCAAACTCCCCCACATGTTAAAGGATTTAGTTCTTTAGTTTAGTTGTTTGTTTGAAAGTATGATGTTTTTCATTTAAAGATTTCATATACAAGACAAGCCATTTCCAAGTTAAATAATTGATAGGGCTTGATTTATATTGGTTTATGTGACTGATTTCATGACAGACACAAAATGAACAATCAAAACACCAGCAGATGTGTTATAAGAACAGCACCGATGCTGTTGGTGTGTTCAGTACATAAAGTATTTTGTCTCCTCTCTGTCCCAATTCGAATGGTCCCCTCTGTCTCTACGGTGAGACTACAGGTTACTCACGTCCAAGTCAATGAGACAGCAGTGAACATGACAAGATCACAAGGATATCACATTTTCACAGACACAAATTAAGAAATCAACTCAGATGACCCTAAAACTGTCACAGGCACTCAAAAAGAGAAGCAAGAAAAAGTGAAAATAGAAACAAGTCAACAATGGAGGATCAGAGGGTTATTTGAAGTTACTTTAAAAGCACACATGAACTTCCTCTTCCTCCTCCTCTAGCCCTTTCCACTCCTCTGCTCTCCTCACACCACCTGATTCTGATCACCATGCAACATCTCATCGCTATAAAATTCACCTCCAACGCTGTCTGGGGCACACACATCCTACAAGTCTCTCTGAGGTGAATGAAGATATTCTAAGAGGTTGGTGTTTCATATTTAATCGTCTGGACAGTGTTTAGCCTAAAAAATATTGTTGTTGTTCTTATTCACCTCTCCGTCTCCCCTGCGCTTTTCTCCTTCTCCGATCACATTACAGAGCTTGTGTCAGCGGAGATGTTGTCAGGTGCGTTAGTTCTGGGCACCATCCTCACATCTTTACCAGGTAAGGAAAACAACAAGATATCTGACAAATTAGACATTTATTTTCATCATGAGGTGTAAAACTAATTTGGCAGGGTTTTAAGTTTCTTGTTATTTCTTTAAAGGATGTTAGATGAGCTTTTATTGTCTATATTTCTATCTTATACCAAGTTATTATATCAAAAAATGTCACATATACTCCTTTTGCATTCTGTTTAAATCTTTTTGCATGACTGACTGCCTTATAGGATTCATTATGCACATAAGGTTCTGTAGCCAGGTGCCCTTGCCTTTACACTCAGGTTATTTATAAGTATTGATTCCCTTTTGTGCAAGGTAGTCAGCCAGGCAGGCAGTTAGCAGCACAGGATGACACCAGGGCTGCACATCAAGGCTCGTTCTCCCTGCTTCACTTTTATGTGTCACTCTCTGAGCTGAGCTGAACTGTGGTTTGACAAGTTTTCCTCTGAGGAGCCACATGGAAGGAAAAATTTTTGACTTGTGGGCAGTTGAATTTACACTTCTTTTAGTTTCCGATTATGTATTCCCCAAACCTACAGTCTGCTTTATTTTATATGAAAGCAAATTTGAGGATATCACAGCCACTAACTGTAAATTCACAAGGGAATCTGAGCTGTTCTTCAGTAAAAACATTAGTGCAGCTGAGTGTAGAGCTGTTTAATGTGATTTGCACAAGCTTCAGGCTTTTAATATTTGGATTTTATGGACTTTTTTTTTGTATGTTTGTGCTCTTAAATTGGTACACCACTTGTCTGTGTGTGTGCAGGTATCCAGAGCAGGTGGAGTGTGTCATTTTCTAGGAGGGAGATCTGTGTGTGGGCAGGAACAACTGTCACTCTGCCCTGTCGTTATGACTACCCATCAGGTATAAAAGTAACAAATATACCTTTTATTTTTCAGCTTTTTTCTTATATCCTCTTTTTAGTTATGTTAGGCTAGAATATCATTTTCATTTATATAGTTTAAATAAAAATGAAAACAGCAATACTAATAATTATAATGACAGAGCTTTAAAATGCTCAAAGTACAACAGCCTCACCTGGTTTTCTTGACCAGGCCACACCGTGAAGAGAGTCATGTGGTTCCGTGTGTCTGCGGAGGGTCACAGAGAGTTTACCCACCACACCGATGCAAACCAGATCAGCCTTTCATACCGCGGACGCACACGGTGGGAGACACACAGATACAATAAATATGTTGAAATTAAATTATACAAGAATTGGACACAGGGTGTAGTTGTCTAATCCTGGATTTCAGATACATCGGAGGCAGCTATTCCAGCTGTTCAGTCCAGATTCGGGGTGTGAAGCTGAGCGATGCGGGCCAGTACCACTTCAGGTTTGAGACGGACCAACCACTGGGTAGATGGACGTCCCCTGACACCATCACTCTGGATGTAACAGGTAGGTAATGATGAAGGCGGAGTGCTGCACAGGTGTCACCCAGTCAGTAGTTTTGTGTGTGAATCTGTGTATATGTGTGTTCAGACCTCCAGGTCCAGGTGCATCCAGCCAGGCCCGCCAACATGTTTGGCTTTGGGGAGACGGTGTTTGTCAGCTGCCAGGCCAGAGGATGTGCTGCTCCTGGGAGGAGCCTGGCACTCTACAGGTGTGGAAGTAGGCATGTGCACAGTGCGTATGTGGTCTGTTCATTGCACTGTAAATGTTATGCAACCACTCTCCACACAGGAATGGGCTAAACCTTGGCTCCTATGAGAAATGGATGATCATCAACCGCTTTGACCAACAGCATGCTGGAGCGTACACCTGTCGACCAATCCCACCACAAAATGTGCAGTCCCCGTCCCTCTCCCTGGCTCTGGGATGTGAGTAACCTTCACCAGCCATCAAGCTGACCAAACAGGAGGTTTTAACTTTGCAGGAAGTAATATCTTTATTTCACAGAGGCTTTTAAATGACAAGAATGTTTTTATAGTACATTAGTAATTATACTTTAGCAGAAATGTTTGATATACTATATACTGTGCATTTACATTTTGCGTCTCTCTCTCTCTCGTGCTCTCGCTCTCTCTCTCTCTCGTGCTCTCGCTCTCTCTCTCTCTCTCTGTCTCTCTCTCCTGCAGACAGCCCCCACTCCACCTCCATAACAGTCTTTACACCAGGGGAGGTGTCTGAGGGGGGGTCTGTCACTCTGACCTGTACTAGTGATGCAGCTCCACCTGTGGAGAGCTTTGCCTGGTTTAAAGGTACAGGACAGTGTTTACTTATACACTAACTAGCATTAACCAGCTGGGTGACAGATATGAACTGACTGGTTTATTATATTTAAACCGGTACGATGAATGCTATCTGTATTTTGACGTGTGAAGTGTGGGTCCTTTAATGATTTGGCTGAAGCAGAATAGAATCATTTTTCCTATGACACAGTTGCACATTTTCTCAATAATCACAGTTTTAAAGAAGGAAATCAAGCACAGTGTGTAGATATTTCATGCTATTTCATTTCTGTGTCTGCTCTGCAGACATGGAGAGTGGCAGCATCCCAGACAGTTTCAGGCCTCAGCTCCACCTGTCCCACCTCAAACACACAGACAGAGGAGAGTATTTCTGCGTAGCACGTAACTCACTGGGAACAGACCGCTCCAATGCACTGCTGCTCAATGTAACTTGTAAGTATGTTGCATGGTTTTGTTGGTATCACAGGCCACAAGTCAGACGCTAGAACAGTTCAGAATCAACAAATAATGTTTGGATCAGAAGCTTAGATTAATTAGATGACCATTTCTTTTCTGATATTATGTTTGAATGTGTGATGCAAGCTAAATTGGAACTGATGATTTTCAATTATTAACTTGATGTTAATATGGGACAAAATGCAGTAGATCTGAAGTGATTTAATAAACCAGTCAGTCAGTCAGCAAAAAAATCACTTAATTGCTGAAGTCTTTTTTACCACTCTCTCCCTGTCTATATAGACTCTCCAAAAAACACACATGTGCTGGTGAGTCCTCGAGGTGACATCAGAGAGGGTTCCTTTGTAAACCTGAGCTGTGTCACCCACGCCAACCCACCAGCCAATAGGTAAGTGGAGTCAAAATGGGCACAGTTTCCACACAACCAAGTGAAATTGTATTTTTTAAATCCTATTTTTTGCTTATCATGGTAAGTGGAACTGTTTTTGCTTTTTGTGATATTAAAATAACTTAAAGCCAAACTTCCATCATCCTTAAAGGTTTTGTGAATTGGTATTGGACAATTTGGACAAAACCATTTAATATGTTATTATAGAAATCAGTGTCATCGATGTAATAATTAGAAATCAATTAAAAAAATCAGATTCTGCTCGTCTGAATCCTAAATATCATCATCATCACCCCACACTACTTTCCTCTCCCCTGCAGGTATACCTGGTATCGTATCCTTGGTGATCAGGTGTTGGCTAAAGGGGCAGTTCAGAACCTGACGTTCCTCTCGGTGCGCGCTCACCACAGTGGTCAGTACTACTGCACAGCCTCGAACCGACTAGGATACCAAACCTCCCCTGTTGCAACACTCACTGTTTTCTGTAAGTAGTGGGTGTGTTGTATGTGCAAGACCCTTCTAGATTTAGATCATATAATTTTCCATAAGGTAGCCTTGCCTTACGCTAATATGAGTAATACATACAGTAGTTACATATAAGTGCTATTATAAATACAACAAAAATACAGTTTGTTCTTTCTTTGCAGATCCTCCAAAGAACACCTCAGTTCTGGCTCGTCCCTCCAGTGTGGTGGATGCTGGTCGACCGTTGACTTTGACCTGCAGCAGTCAGGCCAATCCAGCAGTGGACAACTTCACATGGCACCGACTGGCTCTGGACGGGGGCTCTATACAATGTTAGCATCCTAAAAATGTGGTTCCACTCAAGGTTAACAGATCAAAATCGTCAATACTTAACTGTCTGTGGTTAAATGTTTGTAGGGAATCGCTCATGTGCCCCTGTTCTGTTCTATCAGAGTCTGTCTGTATCTGTATCTGTATCTGAAACAGTAAGTGAGCCTCCTTCTTCTCTGTGCTCCTTCACACAGCCTGGGGCTCCAAGTCTGGTCCCGTTTTCACCTTTTCAGAGGTCAGCCCCGGAGAGAGCGGTCAGTACTACTGTGAGGCCAGGAATCGGATCGGAGCCCACAGCTCTCCTGTCCTCACTGTGAGAGTCAGAGGTACATTAGATTCATCTTTTTCTTCATATTCAAGACTTTTAGGAGAACTGTTTATCTTTCTTAGTACAGTGCTCTAGTGACATGGAGATTTGCACTTTTAGCAGCTGGTCGCTCCGTCCTCCCATTTGGCTCCTGAAGAGTGAAGCCTGACACTAGTGATAGTGAATAACTGGAATTTTTTTCTTTGTATATGATTATTTTTTTCATAAAACAGATTAAATATTACAAATGGGCCTTGCATTACCTGTTGTATGATTTTTGTCTTTTTTTTTCTAAATCATAGTGGCAGAAATGAAGTGCCACTGATAACCCTGGTGAAACACTCCTGTGCCATTTTTACATCTATGTTTCTGATTATCTCAAACTGTTTAAAATAAATACTTTCATGTGTTCATACGAGGCAATGGTTTAAAGGGTGTTTGGTTTTAAGTTGCTGTGAGTTTGAAGTGATGAGTGATGAAACCTCCCTGTCACTGTCACTGCATGGGGTCCACAGCCTCTGGTCTTCATTGTGTATGGTCTCATGATTCCTGACTGTTTTTCTATGAGTCATGGTGAGTCATGTAAAACCCTCTCACTATGAGGAGAGAGGAGGAGGTGATGAGGTGTTGTGGAAAACTACTATTTGAGTCTAGACAGCTGAAGAAGTGGAGTTGGGTTTGGAAATCAGAACTGGAAACACAAGTCTCAAGTCTAGACGGCTGCACGATGATGCACGGCTCTTTTCCCGTTCCTCACTTTCTCTTGTTCTATTTTTATGTCAACTGTTCTTTTTTCACTTGGTGCATTTCTATTTCTGTTCGTCTCATGTCGTCTTTCCTCTGTGCATCATTTCCTCTTTTCACTGCATGCTTCTAATCGTGCTGTTAACCTTTATTATCCTTCCTCTGGTAGGTCGTCTTAAGGCCATTGCCCTGGCATCAGCAGTGGGTGTGTCTGCTGGACTCATCACTCTTACAGTGGCCATTATGATCAGGTGACAGGAGTTAATGTTAATGAACTATTTAAGATGTTGTATGTTTCTACACACAGCTGACCTAGATAAAGCCAGTCTAATCATTAAAATAACACAAAAATATTTTACTTCACTTCCTTTATTCATTGAACACAGTGTTCAAACCAACCACACTCAGTGTTTCACACTGTTGGTTGACCTCCCTGAATGAATCACTTTAGGTCCTTCCACAATATTTCTTCTGGGTTAAGGTCTGAACTCTGTCTACTTCAGCCATTCTTTAACAAACTGTTCAGGCTCGTCGTCTTTCTGCAAGACCCATTTTCTGGCGAGGCTCAGTTCACAGACAGAAACCCTGACATTTTCCTGTCATATTTGCTGAGACAATAATGAATTCATCATTTCGTCAGTAAGTTGGTTAGCCGTCCTGCTCCAGGGGCAGCGAAGCTAACCCTAAAGCATGATACTGGGGGAGAATAACAACAGTGTTGAATTTCCTCCATTTGTATATGATCTCCCTGACAGTGGAGACAGTTGTCAGAGGCCAGACTCTTTCAAAATGCTTTTGTAACCTTTTCCTGTCTGTTAAAGAGCCACAAGTGTTTTTTTCTGAATTGATGAAAATTAGACTTTGATCAGGGAGAGTAAGGTTTGTGTTGATGATAATGATGATGAGGATCTGGTCACATTTTGGGTCAGAAGTGTAGATCATTTTAAAGGCTGTTCTCTGGTTTAATTGCATGACTCTTAGGAGTTATGTGTTGGTGGTGGTTTTGATAATCGTCCTTGTGTCTTCACAGTAAGAACATGCACAGAGTGGACATGGAGTCAGTGGAAGTAGCAAACAAGGTGCAGTAATCATTGTATAATTACGGTATCTCTGATTATCTCTCATCTCCCAACATTACTCAACAAAACATGTTGTTAATACTGATAAATTCAAGAATCCACAGGAAAGTAAAGGTGTTTTCTAAAGTTGATGATGTGTGATTGTAACTTCCCTTGTTCCTTGTTCTGTGTGTGTGTGTTTGTCTGTGACCCCAGCGTCCATCAGTGACAGCTGACACCGTGTTCTATGAGTCAGCCCAGCAGAACTTCCCAGTGAGAAAGGGCAAGATGTCCGACATCCCGGTGAGCGACTCAGCGTACAACCTGAGAGTCTTATATAACTCTGGAAAGCATTACAACAACTGTGTGTGTGTGTGTGTGTGTGTGTGTGCGCACACAGGAAGAGTCAGATGACTTGAGTGACAGCTCCCACCCCGCCATCGTTCCTCTGAAAGATGCTCCACCCATCACAGAAGTTGAAACTTGCAGCCCCGCCTCTAAGTACATAACTGTCCACTACTCCAGGTTGTCCAGGTACACGCCCTCTTTCTCCATGTTCATCACTTTCCCTTCTCCTCTGACGTACATCCCCCTGTCTGACAGCTCTTCCTCTCTGTCACTTTCTGTCTCCCATCTGCACCATCTGCCATCTACTGTTTCTTGTCTTGCAAATTTTATTTTACAACTACATTGGCTTTATCCTCCCATCTCCCTCTAGCTTTCTTCTTTATTCTCCTGTCATCACCTTCTCTTTGGTCTGTTTCATCCCCCCTCTCATCTTCAGCACCTTCCTCTGCTTGTGAGAAGACAGTAAATCTCTCGTCCCAGTTTTGACTCATAAAGTAATATCTCTGTTTATAATATAATCTGAGTCAGATGTCCACATGAGCTCATATGGTTTCTGTTCGTTGTTGATGTCTGCTCAGTGGCGACCAAGTGCAGGTCCACAACCTGCCACTAGGTGGTGATAAAAAACCAAAGGACTCCTCCAAAGTTGTTTACACGCTACTGCCCCAGCCTCGACAATGATCACAAGGAAACAGGTACATCAACATAAAGTGATGTCTTTTTACTCTCATTATCATCCACCAGCTCATTGGTGCAACAACTAAAATCATGGTGAACAATTTCAAAAGCTCAACCAAATGATCTTTAAATTCTTATTATCACATTGTCATTTGTATTCACTATTCACAATTCATTGTTCTCCTGTTGTTCCTTCCATATGTTATTCCTCAGCTGAACAACACACCAGTCTTCCTCATGTCACCCTGTCACTTTGCCACCATCTGTCCACAGACGACCATGGAAACCATAAACTCCTCCTTGTGAACTTTAAAGATGCCTTACATTGTTCGAGGTCAGACATGTTATAATATGCAATTTTCCATGCTTCCTCAGACCATGAAGGCAACATGCGGTTTTGCTGCTGACTGGGAGTCCGGTCTCTGCACTGTGTTGCATGTCTTTGTGGTTCCTCCCGAGTATCTTACTACAGCATGATGTCTGATCAAATGAAAAGGGAAAAGGTGAAAGAAGGAACATCAGCACTGATACCCATTTTACTTGCATTCATATCCACAGCAGCAGATGTAACTACTGTTGCTTTTTAGTTTATGCTTTACACTGAAATTTGCTACCAAAAATGTAGACTGCACAATATGAGTGGTTGCTGCATTAAACTCTTCAGACAACTGAAAAGTGATAATCATCTATATCCAAACATAATTGTCACCCATTAAAATGACAGCTATAAAGAATATGAAATATTTGACACATGGCTTTCCACACTGCACTCGATAATGTTCTTGATAGGCTTGTTCTGATTGCTATTGCTGCAACATGTATTCAGTTTATATAACTTTTTTTTCAGGTAAATCCTTCTCTCCGTTTTTATGTTGTTTAATCCAGGCCAGCAATAATACAAGTTACATGTTGTAGTTTGTTACACTGAAGAAAAATAAAACAAATGTTAGAACTTGAATGTATTTTGCATTTTTTCGCGGCTCACAATCTATTGAAACATGACACATCACACAGTCAGCTAAGCCAACCAAACATAGGCTAAGACAAGTTTATTTACACAGCACATTTTAAGCAGGGAGGCAATTCAAAGTGCTTTACATAAAGGAGGAGGAAGTTGAGGAACAACACAGGTTAGTCAGTGAATGCAGCTTCACTCAGTTTAGTTTTAATGAACACTAAGCTGACTGGTCCTTGTTTATGTAAAAGGTTGAGGTCTAATGTATAATATTGCTAATAAGCTTGTTTGTTTTGGTGTGCTGACACTGTTCATTTATCAAGACAAATCATTCTAAAGACACTGATGGATGTTTATTTCAGTTTCAGTTTTTTTTTGCAATTTATTACAACTAAAAGTAACACAATCAGAGAATAGGGTGTGTAAATCAGTCAGGAGAACAGTGTCCAGATGAGCGAATGGCAGCAGTTGGATGAAGAGAGCAGGGGTCAAAGCTTTTACAGGTGAACTCCATCCACTCTCCACCAAGGTCCTGTGAGGGAGCGTCACAACATCTGTGGCTATTTCATTGTTACAGATGTGAGACTGGGTTGTTATATTCCAATACATAGTTGAAAACTTTCACAATTTTGTTTTACATCTACTGTGAGAAGACTGTTGCCACATGTTGCTGGGGGAAATAAAGAAATTTTCTTGTGACATCGTTGTGAAACTGCAGTGAAAATGTTCTGTTGGTGAAATTCCAACAACAAAATCATATGTATTCATATCTGTGTTTGATGATGTTGCGGTTGACTGTTCAAATATAGTTTTTACTGCACTGTTTTGCCTGTTGTGTCTAGATAGGGTGGTCTCATATTCCTCATATATCACATTTGTTATATAAGCGCAGGTTATATACACATCACACATCAGGATGTGTGAGGTGTTATAATGAGAGGAAGTAGGGAGGCGGAGATGAAGGAGGAGGGAACTTCTGCTTTTCTCTCCATAGAGTCATTGTGTGAACTGGCAACTAACATTTGTTTCAGCTGGTGAGTACTTCAGACTTTTCAACACTGACACTGTTTGACACTTTTCTGTCCACAGACTGACAGTGATGATCCATGTCTCATGTTTCAGGTTGATTTTCACAATGAACAGTTGGATTCTGATTGTCATGGTTATTATGTCAGGTAAGGCACTGTACTACTTTTCATTTCATGTACAGGAAATATCTGTAAATAACTTTAACTAAACATGTGTCTTTTATCATTTTGATTCACAGGTGTTTGGTGCAGAGACTGGGATGTGACCTTTGAAAATCAGTGTGCTTTGAAAGGGGGGTCGGTTTTTATAAAATGCAGATATGACTATCCTGTTGCTCATTTGGTCACTGCAGTGTGGTGGTCTAAAGCAAAGTATGTATCTGGGGAGTGGACACTTGTTCCCCTTTCTGAACTCCCTTTACCCCCAGACTACAGCTATTTGGGCGACAAACGTGGAAACTGTGATCTGAAGATCAACAATATACGAGACATTGATGAAGGAGCTTACTTTTTTAGTTTTTGGACCACACTCGGGAGTTGGACCAGTAGAAATTTTGTTGAATTGTCCGTTAAAGGTAACAACAAAACAACAGAAAATAACATTTTTCATTTATCACAAAGGTTTTAGTAAAAATGTGTGAAGTCTGTGTCTGTTCTTGCTCCAGAGTTAATCACTGTTGTACGCCCAAGCACTGTGACAGAGGGGGACGAGGTCAGTCTGAGATGTGTGTCAGGTTGTACAACACGCACAACCGTGGTCTTTTATAGAGATGGACAACTTGTACCAGCACCAGTCTTTAAGGCCAGAAGAGAGGATGCTGGGATGTACTACTGTGCTGCCAACAGACAACAGACAGTGAGATCCAAACCAGTGGCTCTGAATGTTCAATGTAAGTACATGACCAACAACTGAAGCTCAATTCAGAGGCTTTTTTCACAGCAGACACAGCGCCACTCTACTCAGGAGTCTAAGTCAGAGCCTCCGATAATATATCATGACCACATGGGGGGACTTTTATTATATTCGGCCCAAATGTCCACTAGGACTTCACTAAATTGAATTTGGTGGTCAAAGATCAAAGGTCACTGTGACTTCTCAAAACATTTATGCACTAATTGTTGTGTAATTTAGCGCAAATGTCTAATAATGGCATCTTGATGTTTACAAATATTTAATACATCATAGTGTAAAATTCCCTCACAGTCTTCACTACACATAGTCTGGACCGACATGGGGCTGTGGAGGCTGTAATATCTGTTGCTCTTATGTTTATCATTTTCTTTGTAGAGTTGTTCTTAGTTTATTTAGATAATTTTTAGTATTTAGTGTCATACTCATTGTTTTTCTGCTCACTGTAACCTCTGCATTTATTGATTTATAATGTTATGTTAGCTACATGTTAAATGAATTTCAGTTCTGTTCATTGACATAAATTTCACAGAAAGAATATTTTCTCAAGCACAATAAACATCTCAACATTAAATATCACAAACTTCATCATGTATTTGCTGTATGCTGGGTTAAGGTTGGTTTATCCACTCTACTACCAGACTTCACTTCTCTTTATGACTCATTCATTTAGGTCATCATGAGTTCATTTGTTCACTTTCTTGACCTTCTGTCAATCAGATGCTCCCACGAGAGTGACTCTGTCAATGAGTCCGTCAGGAGACATCGCCCAGGGGAGTTCAGTGACTTTCACCTGCACCAGTGACGCCAACCCACCTGTGACACTGAATGGATACAGCCTGTTTAAGGACGGACAGTTTATGAGCTCAGGACAGAACCACATCATCTCTGACATCCTGCCCGGCCACAGTGGACTTTACCTCTGTCAGGCCTGGAATAACATCAGCTGGAGGGGCCATGAGTTCATGAACTCCAATGAGATTCACCTCGAAGTGCAGTGTAAGTATGAATAAGTAAGATTGACTGATGCTGTGGAGGCAAGCACATATAATGCAGGCACAGAAGTTCTGATGTTACAATGTGATAGGAAACAGTCAGTTCTCTGATAGAATCAAACTTCTTCAATTAGTCATTCACACCAGTCCGTTTATCAAAATATACTTCTGACTTCTGAAAAAAAGGTACATTAACCCACTAATGTGCTGATATTGATCACCTTTATTCAAAGTGGTTTTCATCACGATGAGGCTCAGGTTTATTAATGTAAGATCGTACTGTTGCTCAATAGGAGAGCAAGCTATCTCTCTCACTCAGTAATACAACTAAAAAGACGTTTTCCTTTTTTCCAGACGGCCCAACAAACTTTTCAGTTGCAATGGTTCCAGCACAGGTTACTGAGGGCGACAGTGTGAACCTGACCTGCAGCAGTGTGGCGAACCCTGCCGCAGTCAACTACACCTGGTACAAGAAGACAGATGATCCTAGCTCCAGCACCATGTTTCAGGTGGGATCAGGACAGGTGCTGTCTCTTCCCTCCGTGGAGGCATCTGACACCGGACTTTACATCTGCAAGGCCAGGAACAGTGTGGGGGAGAGCAACTGAACAGAGGTGCTGCTGACCATGAGGAGCAAGGCGCACGGTGTGTGTGTCGCTTTTTACCATCAGTGGAGATTAATCATCATGGGTTAGGGTTTAAAATTTAGAGATGGCTTTAGAAATGGTTTCAAAGTGGCATGGAAGCAGAAGTGTATCAATTTCTCCCTACAGTAATCTAACCTGACTGCGTGTTCCTCCTCAGGCATCTGGCTCCTGCCAGTTTTAGCTGGAGTTGGTGCCTTTGTATTGGTGGCTCTTGTGATAGCTCTCATCCTGTTCTGGTGAGTCAAAATGTTACAAAGCATCTTGCCTAATTTTTACTTTTAGCATCTTTGTGTTGCGTCAACCTATTTTTCCACATCGTGCATAACTTTTGATGATATTTGTAGTCATGGCTGCATGTGTGTATGCGTCATCTTGAATTTTTGCTCAGTCACCACATTGAACTTCTTTGTTTTAAGACATTACCTCCAAGAACTGATGAACGGTAGAAGTGTGCCAAGGTGTTGTGTTTCCCGTTATTAACAGAACAGCTTCTCAGACATGATTGTGACACCACAAGGTTGAGCAACAACTCAGTTTGTTCTGCCCTGAGTGTGTTAATATGCGATTTTTTGTATTGCCTGGCTGAGTTATTTTGGTTTTCACTGTCTTTTGTTTGGCAGGAGGAAACACAGAACCTGTGCAAAGGAAAAAGTGAGTACATCCAACAAAAATCATTAATGAACTGATCTGAATATGGTTAAACTGTTTTGGTGGGAATTTGGTAACACATTTTATACATGTTTATAATGGTATTTGAAAGTACATTAAATATCTTGAGCAGGAAGATAAAGCTTTACAGAGAACATAACTGAAAGATTTATTGGCATTTCCCTGTGAAGGCAAGTCAGTTTCAGTAAACAATAAGTAATTTTAATCAGATTTTCAGTTCCAAGAAAAGATATGAAGAAGTGAATGGTTTTTCCTCTTTTCTACATTGAATTTTTATTTCTAAGCATATGCTGTTTCACAGTAGAATGCTTTTTAAGTACCAAAAGTGCAGCTGTGGAAAAAACCCTAACTGAGTTTTGTTACTTCCTCTCCAGGAGACTGCGTTGGACTCCAGGCTCAGTGGAAGAGGTTCGAGCTCTTCAGCCAATGAAAATCAGCCGTACACTGTTTATGCCAACATCCACACATTCCAACCTAATCCTCCACTTGTTCCTGCTGCTGCTGGCATGGCCTCTCATTCACAGAGGAAATCCCACCATGGACATAATGTAAATATGATGCACATGTGTTAATGTTCCAATGCAAACGACATAAATGGAGATTTTGAATAGATAGATCTTCTCTGCCTTCATTTCCAGACTTCTTTTGAAGCTGAAGTTACCTACTCAGCAGTGACCATCAAACCCCAAAACCAGAGTCTCCAGCATCACATGAACAGCAGCAGAGTGACTCAAGACTCCAGGTGGGTTCACTGTCTAAACACTGGTAACTACATCACTGTATCTTTTCATTCATGTTCAGACCTGCTGACCTTTAGTCAGTTACTGCCCAGTATTGCATACCCTACCCTCATTTTCAGTACTGCAATGAGGTACTTCTCACATTAACCACACATGATCTTATGGTAACTGAGGTCATGACTTCTTATTTTTCTCAAATATAAAACAACTAAACCACTGAAGACATTTTTGATTTCATAACAACTGAAACTGACTTGCCTTCACAGGGAAATACCAATAAATCTTCCAGTTACGTTCTCTGTAAAGCTTTATCTTCCTGCACAAGATATTTAATGTAGTTTAAAATACTGTTATAAACATGTATAAAATGTGTTACCGCAGAATTTTAACCCTGTCTCTGGTCATTTAAATATTGCACAAATTCTCAGAAATATTACTGCAACAATGCAAAACTTGGCTGAAGCAATAATGATGTGGTGCAACATGTCAGACCTGCTGTTACCAGGATAGGCACAGGAACACTCCACACTAACATTTTCTCCTCAGGTCCAAAGCAGGAGTGAACAGCGACTCTGTGATCTACAGTACAGTGGCTGAATCCAGATGATCCACATGTTTGTACAAGTGCAACAGTCTTCACAGTGACCATATTCAGTAACTTATTTTTGACAAAGAAAATACATTTAATTTAAATGTAAGCTAAGTGGTTAAGTTTAGAATAAGTATATTTGCTTTTTTTTTTACTTTTTATGTATTTATAAATATTCCCTTAACTTTATCCATGTGTTTTTAAAATATTTATATGACTGTGTTTTTGTGTTTTAGTTTATGTTTTTATCCTAAAGAAATACTTACAGTATTGTGGGCTAATGCATATTTTTAACAAACTACAGAGAAAATACTGAACCTCAGATTTCTGACTTTGTGACCTTGTGCTGTGTATTAGCACATAATGACTGTGGGCAACTGGTTTTTAATTAAGGCTTTATTTCAGTGCAACAATTTACATTTTACAATATTCATTTCTCTTGTACATATCATAATTCCTGTAGATGTACAGACTCTACATTCACTTTATTTTAGGTGGTGGTGGGAAATGGTGGTGTGTAGGGTATTCCTTATTTACTGCTCACATCCCATTATTTATTTAGGCCTCATGAAGGACACAGATTCAGTGATAGCTCCAGGTAGTCACAGGTAAAGTCTGTGTAGTATGTAGTGACAGATATATTTTATGAGAACCTGATTTATGCTGTTATTGCACTATTAATATCTGTAGATCATTTGTAACATGTCTGATAAAAACATCTATATAAAGAAGACAATGACTAATATTTACAAAACAAAGCAAAATACTGATTTGAATATGGTAAAGACAGAACTTGTGTGAATAATTACTTATGGTAAAGTCCAGCTACTGCACATCAAACACATGGTATATATCACACGAATGAGTTTAATTACAACATGAGTTTGATCTGTCTTGTAACGTTTCAAAATGAAGCTGATCGGCCACAATCACTCACATGTAACTGACATCTGCATCTGCCAGCGACTCTGTGTTGCACATGTGCCAAGGTTACACAGGACCTTTACTGCTATTATTTCAAACCATCAGCTCAATCTGCTCTCACTGTGGCAGGAGGTCTGGGTCTGTACAAAGTGACCCAGGTGGAACTAGTAGATAAAACTTAAGTCTGTTGTCGTATGAATCCTTGTAATTACATCTGGAACACTGAGGATGAACCTGAGTCTTTACAAGTCTTGTTTCACTTTATATTACGCTGGTTATTTGTGACATCACATCTGGTAACATTGCAGAAGTATGCAGCTAAAAAAGAAGGAAAACATATATTTTACAAAATTGGACTTAATCCAGTGTGATGTCTGATAGTTCACTTTTGGCCTTTTATCAAAATTTAACTTCGTCAGAACTCATAAGTCTTTCCTAATATCTTTCCTAACTTTGAAACTTGACGTCTCTTTTAGAGCTCTGTTTGTTTTGCTGTATAGATACAGGTCACAGTTCAGCTGTATGATTTGGATGGTACATTTTTGTTCTTCAGGCTCTGAGCTTCAGCACATTCAATCTGAAATAAAATCCTTAATACAACAGTAAAGTGCCAAGGTTCAGTTTTAACTTGAGAGGGTTTACACCTCTATAAAAAGAACAGTGGAGATGTAGCCCTCTGAACAAAGTGCCCATATTTAAGGGGATCAAACGTAACTGGACAGATGAACACATGAAGCCAAA
Source organism: Selene dorsalis (assembly GCA_900303245.1). Classification (NCBI taxonomy): domain Eukaryota; kingdom Metazoa; phylum Chordata; class Actinopteri; order Carangiformes; family Carangidae; genus Selene; species Selene dorsalis. The sequence continues at coordinate 36,985 of OMNW01013875.1, forward strand.
CATTACATGTAATACTTAAAAAATCTATAGCTGACGTCAGTTCATAGGCACCAGCAGACACTTTCTATGATGTTCCCCCAGAGCTTCACTGCAGCTTCCTTTTTGTGAAGTCTCATTGTCTTTAGTCTGGTCTTCACCATGTTCATGACAGCTCAGTCAGATTGAGGTCAGATGACTGTCAAGGATATTTAAAGATATGTATGACCTCTGCTTTGACCCTGTTGCCTCTGTCAGCACTGAAATCATCAATACATGTCAGTATGCCACTCCTATAGGCTGCAATACAGGTCTGAGCCATCACAGAATCATGACCATGTCTGACAGATGAGGTGGTGGCTTTGGGTCATGAGCCGCTCCTGTTTTTTCTTCACGATTTTGGCTCTGGTCATGAAGTCTTCCCTTTAGCATGTCCACCTACATCCTGGAGAGCATTTTTGACCTGCTGTCCAGTCAGTGAGGACGTTTTCTTCACCATACAATTCATTTTCCACTTTCCACTCATTCGCAACACTTGTGCTCCTTCTTCCACCGGATTGTTTCCCATCTTCCAGTTTTTCCATGCTTTATAGAGAGTGCCAGCTACTGTCAATGTCTCTGATAGATTTTTATCTTCACTCCTCATATTGACATCTTCTAAATAATAAAAGGAAACTCTCAACTCTCAGTCAGCGCTGGACCATGTGTTAGCTGTGTGTGTGCATGAACTAACATTGAAACATCACACATCTTTGTAGTCAAGTCTCCAATCACTTTTGCAATTTGGGCACTGTGTTAAAACGGTAATATGCCTGACTAACTTAGTTCTGTCTATATTGATGTAAACCTTTTTAAATTACAGCTGACACAATTGTAGCACCTAATATTTTATTTCAGACAGAGTGTGCTGAAGCAAAGAGCCCAAAGAACAAAAACAGGGTGGCGTGGACTGTCTCTGTTAAGGAGTATGATATTGGCATTATTTAACAAAGGGGAATCATGTATAAAACCCTCAGTAAAACATTTTAGGTAAGAAGAGGAATCTAGACCGTGATACAGAGGAGACATCACAGCTGTCCATCCCTCGTTGTAACGCTCCCCACTGACACCTACAGGATCTGTCCGTAGTCTCACTCAGCTTTAGAAAAAGTAGTAGTGCTCTCATGTCCGCCCCATTTTGTGAACCCCTGGTGTGTTGTGATAAATCTAGAGGAGAGAGATGAGAACAGAAATGGTTTAACACATGTGTAATGCATGTAACACATTGGGATTACATTGTTCTGTTAAAGCTTTAACTCCCGTCTTGAAACATTAATGTAATTTTAATCGAAGGCCTCTGACTTGTTTGGGCGTTTGGTAGTGTAACATGACAATTTGTTTCCGTTATTTAATCATCACATGCTCTAAGTGTGTGGGTGTCAGGAAATCCTCGTTTGGCTGCTACTGATCATTCTGTTTTTCATGCTGAACATAAATATTTTGCCATGCCGCATACTTTGGCTTTTACTGTGTTACAGCCAATAAACCAGTGCTTCATTTTAAAAAATAGCTGAATTTTTCATTTGAGATCTCACAACCTGAATATTATCATTAATATTAAACAAAATGTCCAAGGTGAGTGGTTTATAGCTGACCTGTATGCCAGAGGAAGAGGTTAAAGTAACATATTCAACTATCCTTAGTTCATAAAATAAAAAATCTCTTGTGTTTTTTTCATTGCCTGATGAGACATGTTGTGACGGTAATGACACCACAATACAGTACAACAATCCCAGTCTCTCACCCTCATGGCAGTGGATATCCAGGGCAGAAAGCGGGACACTCGGGTGTATACCCCAGGTTTCTTTGGCATGGCACAGCCTGTTCCCCAGCTCACCACCCCCAGCAGACGATACCGACTGGTCTTAGACAAACAATCCTCTGCCACAAATTGGCCACCGCTGTCTCCCTGAGGCCGCATGTGGCGGTAAATGTTTACACAAACATTATAAGTTGCAATTTCACACAGCAAACAAGCAGGTAGGGTATATGCACTGGGTGCGCATGCAATAGATGTCAGATTATAGATAAAACGTAGAGAAGAAGACAAGGCGCACTCTGACCTGGCAGGCATCAATGCCTCCTTTTTCATAACCTGCACAGAACATACTGGTGGTGATCTGGTTGTCGTAGTAATCAGGGGCGTTACACACAGCGTCACTGATGATGGGCACGTTTGCTTCCTGGAGAACATCTGCTAGATGACCTATGGGAGAAAAAAGTTCAATGTGCAAACTGGAAATGTTTGTTGATACATTTGAATACAAAACAACTACTGGAGAGCAAAAAGATGATAGAAAAGATGATCATGGGACCAGTGACTGACTCACCATAGTATTCAACATTTCCCCAGCCTGTTACTGTTCCCATCTGTCCGTCTATCAGTCTCTGACCATAAACTGGCAGGCAAATAGGCTGAATGTATTCTACACACAAACATATGAATTAAGACAGAAGCAAACATATGGCACCATCAAAGAACATCATTTCATCAGAAACTACTGCAAGACAGGAGGCAGTGAGGTCAATGTCCTTGATCTATAAAACACACACCTCTGCACTTCACTGTAAACATGATGCGTATGTAACTGTGAAGATAAATGAGTTCTAGTCCAATATGTCTATTATGGATTGAGTCACTGTAAAATGAGGCCTTAAGGAGGCCGTTCTTACCATGTACAGTATCATTTAATTCACTAAATTGTACGTTTCAGTTAAGTTAGCCCCTCTGCACAATACACATTTCTTCTGATTCTAGCAGCAACAGTACAATAGCAGAGGCAGACTATTATTCATCCATCCATCCGTCCATTTCATGTGTTGTTGTTGTAATAATGAGGGTCAAACACTAGATGTCAGGCAAAACCTTCTGAAACACTGTGCATCTGTTACTTCTACAGACAGATGGTGTAAATCACACTTGCATTTCGCATCATCTTTTCCATTCAGCAGTTTAATAGTAGGGCTGCTGCAGCCTCACTCTAGCTCTCCTATCACTGAGGACTGTTTAAAAGAAAAAAAAATATCTGCCATAAAAGTAGCTGGTGAATGCATCCTGTTCAGTGCTGAAACAAGAAACCTAAAACAGGCTAATTACCATAATGTCTGTCTCTCTGGCTGCCTCTTGTCTCTAATCACTGTCACATTGTAATCAAATGCTTGGGTGTGTGCACATGAGTGTGTTTGTTATTTGATGAAGATGTGTGTGTGCTTTTGTGTGTCCTACCATTGAAAGTGAGCGGTTGGGTAAGAGCCAAAACGGCAATGTCCCTGCTGTTGTCATCAATGTTAGGATCTACAAAGGGCAGGTAGCTGCTGTGGTAAACGATGGTCTTCACCTCCGCCACGTTGGCGTTGACTGGTTTATTGTAAATGGATCCCAGCAGCACGCGCCAGCGGTTAACAAAGCGGTGCCGTCTGGCATGGAAAGTGTGACAGAGGAAGACGCAACTATGTCTCAAAAGCTTTTTAAATGTTCCTACACACACCAATGTACAAAGTCACACACACTGACACACACACCACTGGAGCAGACATGGTTTTACTAGAACAATCTGGTTAAGCTTCCTGTATTGTACTTACACGATAGAGAAAAAAATAATTTACATTTCATGCCATACCAGCATACATCTTGACTTTCAGATATGACGGTTACATGGAACTAGTTTTTTTCCTATAAATAAAAGCCATTAAATAATACAGTTTCTCATGCATCTCTAGCTGTTGTTTCTGTATTAAATGTAATTCTGTCACTTACTCAGGAAAGCAGTGAGCTGCGGAGACAATCCAGCGGTTTGAGATGATGGATCCTCCACATTTATGGACTCCATCGTACTGCAAGCTGACCTGCCAAGGCCAACTGCCCGGCCTGGCATCTACGCCACCAACTATACGGTCTGCTGCAAAACTGCGCCTGCCACAGTCTGTGAAGGAGACAGAGGAAGGGGGGAGATGGAGAGGAAAGAGGAGGGACATGAAATACGTGTAAACTGTAAGTGAAACATTAAACATGTACAGATAATAAGAACTTTAAAAGAGTGATGAGGAAATACAAATCAAAATAAATAGGTGTGACAAAGCACAAACTGTAAGGAAAGGTAATCCACTGTCATTTCACACATGGTATTGCAAAATACACAGGCTGAATCAAAATGCTGTTTCTCAACAGCTTCTGCAAGAGCAAGTGATAATAGTAATGAAGAGAAATTCAATTAAAAAGAGAAATAAATTAAATCAATACAATTTAAAGCACAGTAGCATCAAGTGCTTGAACACAGACACACTCTTTTAGCAGCAGTTCTCTCATGGAGATGAGTAGATACGGTTGTTGTTTAAGGGTGCTCAGTATCATTGCAAATAATCTTATTCAAATCCACAAGATGCACTTTCAGTTTCATCTGTTAGATGACTCTGAGAGCTATAACTTGGCATTGCAAGCTAACTGGAAGAAGAAAAGCATCTGCTGGTTTCACTATGAGTTTCTGGCAGGGCCTTCCAGAGGGTGGACATACCTGCTGCCTGTGTGCTGCCTGTTTGGCTGCAGTTTTTCTCAGGTTGAGAATAAGAAGCAAAAAGAGCAAAGTGTGAGGCAGTAGTAGAAGCCCAGTGCGAGGAAAACACGAGAGGTGTGCGTAAGACATCGGAGCATTAAGCGTGTCAGTGTGTCAGACTGAACAAGAGCATCTCACTGAGCTCACATCTCACCTTGGCACAACAGTGTGAGAACCTCCCTGCTCTCACAGTGACTGAAACACAAACACAGACGGAGTTAGTCACAGAAAACATTTAACTTTCTGTCCAGCCTCTGTCTGTGTTAACTGAGTAGACGGCCGAAAGAAATGACAGGATGAGCAACAGAGAGGACAGTGTGCTACAAGGTCACACTGCTGTAAGACAGGTGCAGGATTAAACAGATAGCTGTTTGTTACCATGGGAACAATGAGTCTTTAATTTTCTTGCCGTAGCTGAGCTCTTCCTGTCTGACACAGAAGAACTCTCCTCCATCTCCACTGGCCTCTGGCACAGATGTGACTGAGTAATTCACCACACTGAAACACACACACACACATTAGTCCTGTATAACGCTACACTCACTGAGATATAATTACAACGATATCTTACCTGACAAAACCAACTTCTTCACAGCTGATGCTAGCGAGCAGTTCATTGGCTGAGGACGAACACACCTGACGCCACCTCCTCTGGGCAGAGTCAAAGACTCTAAGACGCTGGTCAGCAGAGTTGACCTGGACTGCAAGGGAGTTTACTTTAAGACACACTTGGCAAAATACCATACACTCCTGTGTCTGTGATTTTTTTTTTTATCAGTCCAGGGGCAATTATTTGTTTATGACCTGATCTTATTGAGCAACAGCTGACCTATTATTTAATTTAACCAGACCATACATGTAACTGCCTCTCACTCTTAAAGCATTTTATTGTGTTAAATTTGGTATCTTATTTTAATGGTCATGAATCCTATAGAGACAGATAATCATGAGATTGTTTGTTCATTCAAGTGTAATATCTCCCTATTGAGTTTTAGAAGAAAATGCTATATCTACACCCTAATTAATCCATACATGAAAATCATCACACGAAAATATATGAAAATCATATCACTGTGTCCTAATTAAATACACAGTATATATGTTTTTTGGTTGAAATATGTATCAAAACGTGAAGCAGAGAGGTGCTGTCAAAGTCAAGAGTACACTATAGGTCCAGGGGATACTAAATGTTTTTTTAAACCTGTATGTTGTGTTAAATTGACTTAATCTATGACTTTGAAAACATCAGCATACTTACCATCATACAGTCCTGTGTCTTCCTCCATTGTGCAATATGTAACTACAGAAGGGTAATAAAAAAAAACTTGAAGTCACTGCATTATATGACACCAAATAGAAAAAAACTAAATAGAGCATGAGCACCTTGAAATATCAATAACAATGGATAATGGTGATCAACTGTTAGAGAAAAAATTGTCTGTGTGTATGTATGAGACAGGGGTCTAACCTACGGCCCAAACGGCTGCTCCAACAGCTCCCAAGATCATCAGTGTCACACACACCCCAATCAGTCGGCATGGGGTCAACACACAGGTCAGCGAGATTCCCTTGGTCCCTGCAGAGACACACACACAAACCTGAATGGACTAATTTGACAGTATGTATACAATGAGCAGCATGTCAACACTTTAACATAACGAGCATTATAGCAGAGAACAAAAGTCATCTGTGTTGCAAGTATGCATGGAGATAGTTGTCAGAATAATAGTCAGGAAAACTTCCAAACAGCTGGTTTGTGTTCTGGCCTCATTTTTTGGACTTAACCACCTAATAGCAAACATCAGCCAAAAGACCAGTTTTAGCACAGTGTCCCAGTGTGAAGGGGCATGCAGCACATTTTCCTGGCACTGTCAGGAAAGTACAAATGACACTGATTCGATCAATAGTCTAAAGTCTAGCATTTCTCCACAAAGCAAGAACAAACTCTTGGACAAACTAGGATATAGTGCCATGTCTGTCCCGCGTGCACATGCAGTGTGTGTGAGCACATGCATGCCTTGTTCTCAGTGTGTCCTTTTGTGCCCTGTTATCCTCTCTGCTCTGAGCAGTTTGTCAACTTGACCCACAGCTTAGAGTTAATACACATTTTTCATCACAGACATTTAATGTGATGAAAAACAGGTGTAATCATTAACATTAATAAATCCTGTCAGCTGTGCCAGTGTCACAGTCCTGGTCTTATGCATTGCTAAAATTAGCAATGCAGTATGACTGTGCTGTTTCCTGTTCACTAATGTTTTATTATTATGCCTGTCTTTTGTGATATATTTAAATGTTGGGGATAGGACTGATTCATGTTAAGGGTTTGCCTGGGCTCATTTTGCTTCCCATCATCAAACATTTTACACAAACACATGATTATCATCATTGATATCAAAATAAGAGCAACAGCACAGACAAAAGCAGGAGGCTGGGGTTAGATCTCTTGACACAGACACATTAAATCAGAGCAAAAAGCTGTAAATCTTGATTATTTAATGATAGGGGGCATTAACTGTTTCCCATTTGTATGGCTCTGCTAAAATATCACTGTGGTCACCAACCACTACAGACACCGCCAAAATGATTCTGTTGGTCTCAGGTGTTTGAGTTATCATGCTTGATTTGACCTCTGCTCAGGTGGAGATCAGATTTATAACTCACCAAAGTCTAAACACCCATTAAAATAATAAAGCTATGAGCTGTCTGGCCCTGATGGTGCCATGACGACAAAACAGGCAAAATTATCTCTTGTGGTTTGAAGGGGCGGGAAAACAAACGGGTGTAACCATCACCTACAGTAGCTAGCACGGCTAACTGGCGAACAACAGTAGTCAACGAAAACCTCCGTGGTTAAGAAACAAGAATGTAAATCGACATGAACTCCTGAATGAGAGGGCAAACCAACCCCATCTCTCAACCCAGCTGGATGTTAGAGAGCCTCAAAATTTTACGGGGTCAAAGTGTCAATTAGACTGAGCATTGGTGTGAAGGGAAGAAGACAGGGGAGTTCATGTGTCTCACCATCTTTCACACAGACATGGACAGGAGACACATTTTGTTCAGACTGCACTGGTGCATCGAACAAATGGGTCATTCTCATAACATAGACATTTTGGTTAATAAAAGCAGGAAAATTGCTGGTGTTGCTAAAAAGTAAATCATGACAACATGTCGATGAACAAAACATGGCACTGAAGCAGTGAAATAGATTTCAGATATTATCCATTTGTTATTTACGTTTGTGCTTTTGCTGCTGTGACAGAGATTTAAATCAGGACAGCCTACCTGTCCCTTTGACTGGACAGGGAAAATCCTACCATTCGTTTCCTTCCTCTCTACCCATCCCCCTGATTCCTCCTCTCCCCTCTTTGTGCCTCATGTTTGGACATCATCCCCTTCCTCAAACTTCAGCAGCACGATAATGGTGGTATTGTCCTTTCGATGGCGCAACTGTGATTAACAGTGGGGACTCTGAGTGACATGGAGAAAATTAACACAGCATATAGACTGCACATATTTAATCAACGTCATACAAACATTAGAAGGTGACTCCCAGGAAATATCCTAAAGTTTTCTCCACACACACACACCACCACCACCACTGGCCTTGCCCCACACACCTTGTTCTCAAACTCCTTTCTTCCTCGTTCTTCCCTTCCCTCCTGTCCCCACACAGCAGGACAGAACAAGACCTCTATTGTGTCCACTTCTACCTGAGACCTTCTCCTGTGTGTATGTGTGTCTGTATTCCTCTGTCAGCAGGCAGCATTCCTCCGATAGTACTTTGGTATAGTTGATAGCCAAAGTTGCATGACAACTGAGAGTAAAGGTCTCATATATGTAGAGTATGAGAAAAAGTTTGAAGAAAGACCTACTGAAAATATCATATGTCAGACTTTGTCAAAGCTTAAAAACAGCTAAATGTCCAAAGCTTAATTCAAGGGGAAACAAAAAGAAAAGTGTTGCACAGGACTGTTGTTATACATCATGAATATATGATAACTATTTCACAGTTCAGTTAACATTCGGAGCTGCTTCACTGGTTACTCTATCGTACATCTGAATTTTGGGGTTATTTCTATCATTGTCCATGAGTCATTCGACCATCCGGATGCAGCAGAGTGGTAAAGACTAAGTTAGTCATTTCTCGTTTACTGTGGGAGGATGTTGGGAGGGATACCCTGATCTTAGCCTACGACACACCCACGTCACTGTAGATGAAAAGAAGCAGCTGTATACCAGATGGGCTGGCCCTCACCATACCACAGTGGAGTGGATTAAATAAAAAATGATCATTCTGTTTTAAAACAGCAATGACTTCTCAAAAGTCGAATACAGTAGGACAGTACCACGCGGTATCACACAGGGAAACAGAAACCATTGTGTTTTATGCATCTTGGTGTGGTAACAGTTGGGTGAAGCAGATGTAGACCCCAAGATGAAGACACAGCTGAAACTGTGACTAACGCTTGTAGCTGTTGTCAAGGACGAAAACTAAAAATAAACACGGTCACACTGTGCAATAGATATTCAGGTAATTAAGCAAAAAAAGAATGTTTGGGTGAGTGTCTGCATGTCTGTACTCGTTCAGATATGCAACAGTGAATCAGTGGGTCACAATAAGCTTTCTTCTGAAAATTATGTCCCGCCTAAACCACACCACATGTGCCACTCCTTGACTAGACTGTGTTTTCCATGTAATTACACACATGTAGCCACTACAACACAGCCTGATTCTTTGCCTCTGGGTGGACTCCCTTCAGTCAGACATCAGAAGCTGTGAAAAACAGAATATCTAGCCTGGCCAAGTTCACGTTCAGACGCAGAAAGTTACAGTACAGCGAGGATGCAATGACCAACAAGACCTGTGGATCAGCTTTCAACTAAAGGAGGACTACCTACTGCTTCACTGTGCCAGCACTCAGTTTGGCCCTGCAATGCCAGGTGGGTATACTCCTGTCTAGTAGGTTTTTGATTTTACTGCATCATCTCTATAAGGTTTTAATGTTTGAAAAAAGGAATCTGACATCAGTCCAAAAGTTGAGTTCAGCTGAAGGTTTTAAAGACACAACGGGAAAATATGGTTGACATGTTTCTGTTCATGTCACCGGTTTCACAGTGAAACATGTGCTTTCTAGCAGCAGCAAAACAGAGCAGATAATCTTATCTTTCCTTTCATAAAAAGCATCATATTATTGGCTGTAAACTCATTAAGAGCCATAAAGCTGAAAAATATTTGGCCAACATTTGCAGCAGTGCTTGACAGCCAGTGCCAACTGACAGCTGGACAGATGTGGGTTCTCTGTTTTCATGTTAATGTTGGGTTTCATTGATGCTGCTGGCAGTGAGATGCTGTAAGGTAAGAGGGCTTCATATTGGCAGCGATGTGGGTACAGTGTTGGTTAATGACTGCCAGGGGAGTATGTTGTTATTACTGTCGATATCACATGTTACAGTTGAGTTCAATTGGTTTACATATGTATTTGGTGTAAAGGACTGCAGTTATTTCCACCTATCAACGTCACTATATTGGTTAGGACTTTATCATTGGATGAAAAAAAAATTACAGTGACTCAAAGTAAATGTTTTTCAAGCTGAAAGACAAAATAAATGAGGAGAACATCAGAGAGACAGGCAGCCAACTTTAAACAGATCTGTTAATGGTTTACTATCAGGTGGACTGATGTCTGGTCCCAAACACACAGAGCAGACAGCATGAGCTGTAGTGTGTGTGTGTGGGTGTGTGGGTGTGTGCGTGCATGTGTATGTGTGCGTGTGCGTGCGTGCGTGTGTGTGTGCAGGTGTAGGGAGTAGTAGGAAAGAGCAAGAACAGCAGTGTATGTAAAATGTTAACTCACCCATCTTCCCATCTGTTACAACCTTTTCAGCATACATCTCTGTATAATGTGAGGCAGGAGGCAGCAGTGGATGATGGTCTGTCTCCTTCCTTCCGCCCTTCTCTTCTTGACTCCTCAGGGCAGGTGTAAACCCTTTAGCCTACAAAAATGATGAGAAAAATATGTTTGTTTGTTGTTTAATACAATGAATTGAGGTAAAGGAGACTACTTTCCCCATCTAGACTACTAACAGTATCATACTTCACAATAAAGCTAATACCACGAACAATATAACCTATAAACCTGATTGATAAAGATCTAAAGTGTTCGACCCCACCCAGTGAGGGATCAGATCAACTAACATGTTCTCATTGAGTAACGTTTTATGTTTAAAAAACTAACAATAAAAATACAAAATGATAAGTAATTAGAGGAAATGACATTGTTTATCTAATATAAACAAGTTTCTAGTCCAGAAAACTATTTGTTAATTAACCATGAACCAGACACATTAAAACAGTTACAAGACTTTCTGCCCTGTAAGCAGAGGGACATCAACTTCTATAAAGCATTGGTGTGTCGACCACAGTCGTTTTAGTGAGGAGGTTTTGTCTCTCCTATCAGTATATTTATTACAAGCCATTAAAGCCACCAGATTTCTGATACATGCATCACTGTATTCCTAGTATCAGACTCGTTTAAACTCGAGGTCTTGGGACAGGGTTATTTTAATGACTTAAAATGATATGATTGTGAATGATGAATGATTATTTTAGTTAAGCGGAAGGTATTTTTGCAAAAAAAAAAAACATTTTTGCATTTAGCCTGTTAAGTCAACCACAGCAAAATGAGGCTACTAGCAAATACTTTAAGTACACACTGATGAAATCCGCTATTTAAGTCACCTTACCACAAATGACTCACCTGTCTGTTCCTGCAGCAGGGGGAGTCTTGGCCTGCTCCTTCAGTGAAAAAACGCTATCTTCTTCTTTGTAAATCGGCTTTAAATCTTTTTTTTTGAGAAAGAAAAAGAAACGTATACATACACACAGTGCTATTAACCCGCCACTGCAGGTAAATCCAAGTTTTAAGTAAATCCTCTGGTTCCTCTCTTCACAGGTTACTGACCCCAAACAAAGGAGAGGAAGAAGAAGAAGAAAAGACAGAGAGGTTTCCAGCAACAGTTTTGACTATTTTGTATCAACCGAACCCACCTGCACTCGCTTCTAATAGACGAAAGAGAAACATTTGGAAGACGAGCTGAAGCTGAGTGACCTAGTGAAAGTTTATCCGGAGTTTGTCGGTGCGCGTGTGTGTGCGTGGTCGTCCTGTGAGCGGTCAGCTGCGCAGACTGGAGGGGCGCGAGTGACGTCACAGTAAGTCCCTGATTGGACAAAGGGGGGCTCGAGGGCTCTCGAGGCTGTCTGACCCCTGCACACCTGCACGGGTGAACCATTGATACACATTGGCCAAAGTAGCAAAGAGAAACAGTTGATTTATTATAGAGGTTACTTTGGGTGTACAGTGCACACACACAACTGAGTCAGCAACATTAGGTGTCTCCCAACAACTTATACACATTTATGTTGAGGAAGTTCCCTTTGTATGACTTTACTTGAAGGCTCAGGCATCACGACACTTCCTCGCTGACAGGGAGAATAAAGGGGAAGTCAGACAATCAGACCTGAGGGTGTTTATTCTGAGAGAGAGACAACAGAACAGTGAATATAAAGTAAGTCAAGAGACTGGTAGACCAGGCAGCAGCAGGGCTGAGGATTCACAGGAGGAGAGCTGAAGGCCAGAAGATCCCGACAAAACAAACATCTAGAGGAAGAGGAGCAGAAAATGGGTGGACAAGTAACACAGAGCCGCTGGCTGCTCCTCACATTCACTCTGAAAGGTAAGATCATACAGAAAAGTACCAGCAGCATTCATGATGACCTCCAGCTTCAGCATGGCGAGGAGGAACAGCTGATTCATCATCTGCCTGTAGTGACCAAAATGAAGTTTTAGGCTCAACAGTTTATTTTCACAGTAACAACAAAAATCATAAGGCAACCACAAAAACCTGGAGAACGAATTCATCTTCAGTAGGAGTCATCTTATTCTGCATTTGTCTTTAAAATCTGTTTTACCGTATAAATCTTCCAGATGTCAATGAACATAATACTTGACACTTGACTTATTTCTTTCCAAGTGAAAAAATGTCCAGAATGAACCATTTGTGCGGTAAATACAATAAATAAGAATAAAGACAACGTGAAATGCAGGTTTACTTGGTTTCTTAGTTTCTCACTGTATGATGTTGTTTTAGCAGAAAAAAATAATGCAGGCAGTAAACACATTAACATCGCTGTGTTTTTAAATCATGGTTGTTCTGTAACATACAAATACAAATAATTATTTAAATGTATTTTTTGTATTTTTCATCACTGAATCTAAATGTGAATAGTTTTTAAATTCTAACATTTTTGCCCTTCAGGTATTCTTGCCAGTGATTGGTCAGTTCATCTCCCTTCCAGTCCCATCTGTGCTGTGATTGGTTCTTCAGTGGTTCTCCCTTGTTCCTATGACTACCCCCAAAGTTATAATGAAACCAGCGGAGGGGGGCAGCTCTCTACTCAGGTAATTTAATAAAGAGGCCTTTGTTAGTTAGCTGGTGCAGTGTGTCCTGCAGTGTGTCCACCCTGCATCAGAATGAAAGGATATCAGCAGATATCGGTGGTTTATGAAGGACAAATGAAAGAAACTGTGATTCTAAGAGTGCAATCAAGGTTTTTGAGAGAGATTTAAACATCTAGTGCAAAGTTAAATTATGAAAGTTTAAATTTTGTTAAATCTCTATTGTTCTCTTTTAGGGTGGGGGAGGTGGAGAAGGACAACAGTACAAAGTGTTGTCTGAGATGTGGTGTCTCGAGGACAGTCGCTGTATCACCCCACGGTACTGTTTAAGACACAGAGAAGCTCACACGTGTCCAGACCTGTAATTAAAGAGGAAAGAGAAGTAACAGCACAGATATAAGACAAAAATACTCATTACTGTATATACATCTGTCTGTCTGTGTCAGGTATGTGTTCCACAGCGCTGGTATTTTCCAGGATCCATCGTACCAGAGCAGGGTAGAGTACCTGGGACAACCAGGAACAAAGAACTGTTCCCTGAGGATTTCTGATCTGAGACAGTCGGACAGTGGAAATTACGTGTTTTACCTCATCACTAGCCATCCAACACAGAAGATGCCAGAGCAGAGAGGAATACAGCTTCTGGTGGCAGGTGGGAATATTTCATTCACTTAAAAATGTTGACAGTGACCATCATCATCATCATCATCACCACCACCACCACCATCAGCAGCAGCAGAGCTAGCACCATCACAGTCAGCCACCAATCAGTAACTCAAATAAATAGAAATATAAAGCAACATTAGGCCATACGTGACATTACATACAGTGGCTGTGAAATGAAACCTGTTATACAGAATTACACTGAGTATGAATGGATGATGAACACGGAGCTTATATGGCACAAATAGACAACAGTCCTCTCATCATACTGGTTTTATATCTGCATGTTTGGCAATGCTCTACAATAAAATGATCATTATCACTGATAAAGCTTTTGGATCAAAGCCCCAACTTGGTGTTTACAGCTTTTTGATACATCAAAGAAAAGAAAAAAAACAGGAAACAACAGGAGTTGTGCGTGATCCAAAGTGTTGATGTTTTGCACAACAAATATAAACCGCTTCCTCAGAGCGACTCTTTGTTTTACATGTGCTATTAATGAAAAGTAGAACTGAAACTAACAACTGTCTGGATGTAGATCTTGTATCAGATCAGTGTGACATGATAATTTGGTGTCACGTCAAAGGACCGGTTCTTCTTTTCAGGTTGTACTTTGGTGCCAAGTTATTTTCAGAACCAAACCTTGGGGACGAACTTTGACTTTTCTCTGAATGTAGAAGAAAAGGGGATGTGGAGCAATTTAAGGGTGTGCTGAAAAACATCTCTCACTGTGTGCCTGTGGGTACATCAGGGTAGTTACAGATGGTTTTGTTTCACCACAAGATATTCTTAGGCAATTATTGAGACACATCCACGCGATGTGATATTTTTGTTATTGTCTGGTTGCTCTTTGTTTCCACACTGTGTCACTTGCTCGTAGTGATTTATAAGCCCCCAAAGGCCAGAATTTACTGTTTTACAGTCTGCTGATGCCTTTGTTTTCATAGGGTTCAAAGGTTAGGTGCTTTTTCCTGTACATTTTCATGACAAAACATAACCTACATTGGGCTTTCAGATGGCAGATATCAATATTTTTACACTTGTTAGTCTTAAATTTGATTAATTTAAGCCAAGAATTAGATAGAAATTTGTAAATGTACAATAGTTCAATGATTTGTACCCACCAGTTAGGTCGAGAGACAAAACAAAATGAAAATGTAACCTAGTAGAAATTCTTCAAAACCCTAATATCTACAGTTCTATACAGTGAATGATAGAGAGAGTCAACGGATAATGATAACTGCAAAAGAGAAAAAGTACAAAGACAGTTGAGCTCTGTGCACTTGAACAAAGGGAGTAATCTAAGCTCATGTTTTCTCCAGACTCCTCCAGTGCAGTCAAAGCATTAATGAGTCCCCCCAGTGGCATCACTGAGGGTGGGGTCGTACGTCTGGCCTGCTGCAGCCCGTCAGCCAGTCCACAGGCCCGTTTCACATGGTTCAGAGACACCAGCGCCACCTCAAGACACAACGGACAGGTGTGGAACATCAGTGAAGTTACCTCTGAGGACTCTGGGAGCTACTACTGTCAGATTCAGACTGGAGATAACGTGCAGAACTCAGCGATGGTGGGCGTTGATGTAGAGTGTAAGTGCAGTTTAATCATGTTTTAAATTTTGAGTATATTTTAAATGTCATAAAAAATGTGTTGCCATCCTTGGTGTAAATTCACAATTCTCATTCATGACATTCATACATTAGCTATCTCTCCTACTGTTTACTCTCATTTATTCATTCATTCAAATTCAGTCGGTCAATTTATTTGTTTACATGGAAGTCTATCAATCAGAGTGAAACAAAGAAGTAAAGAAAGAAAGGGAAGATTGGTTTACTGCTTTGCTTAATAGTTAAAGTTAAGCAAATTGCTGTGGAGAGAGAAGTCATTCTCAGTCATTTCCTTAGAGTTTCTTCATGGCTGCATGAAGAAACTTACCCATTACAGTTAGATGACTAGGTGGAAACTCCAGAAGGTCTTACCAGTAAACAACTCATATATGACCATAACCAACCTTCGACCCCCTTTCTGTCTAGACGCTCCTCGAAATACAACCATCTCAGTCTCTCCTGCTGGAGAGCTACGAAGTGCACTTCCTGTGACTCTGACCTGCAGCAGTGATGCTAACCCACCTGTCCACACGTACACCTGGTACCACGGTCCAGCATGTCTCCCTACAATGGACAAAAGCTTCCATCAAGCGAGACAATCCCTGGCTACACTCTCAGGAACAGGCTTCACACTCAGCAGTGTCAACATCACTGCTGAGAAGGCTGGGCAGCACTGCTGTGTAGCACGCAACAGACATGGATCACAGACCCAGGTTGTGACACTCAAAGACTCCAGTGGTAGGTGATGAAGGGCCTTGTTGTTTTTCCTCCACAGCCGTGCAGACAATATTACCAGACAAAATCATGAATGATCCTTATAATTAATTAATTAATTCTTTGTCCAGGTTGCTGATATAAAACATTGATGAGACAGTTTGACCTACATTAGGTGTCTGTGCTTCTCTGTCTCTTGCAGAACGTACCCCATCCAAGTCTACAAGGAGCAAAATAATTCTTATCGGCATTACCATCAGTATCCTAGTGCTCATTTTAGTTGCAATTATCTTTTTTATGACAAGGTGAGTTCTTTGCTTCAACACTATCATATTCATTTGATCCATCAGTCTTTGATCTTTAGGAATCCTCAGAGCTCCAGTCATCTGACTGGAAGAAAATAGAAGTAAAATAAGAGAGTAGCCTAATCGTCAGAATTTCTATACTTTTGATAAGCTTTTCGGATAACAAAAGGCCTCATATTTGCGGAAAGAGTCCGTTCATGACACACTACAAGACAATATTATCAAACTCTTCACTGAATTTGGTTACATACCCAATTACATTATTTATTATATTTCAAGAAAAGTAAATCAGGATTCTTTGAGAGACCGTGTTGTTGTTGTTGTTGTTGTTGTTGTTGATGAGATATTGTCTGGCCTCACAGGAAAAAGACATCATCCCGACGCCAATCGTATGCCCTAACTTCAACAACTGCCACAGATCTTTAAGGACTTATCTTTAAAGACTGGGACTTACTCTGTACAGTCAAATCTACAACACCCTGGTCAAGGACAGCAGAAGACCTTTTTATATTTTTCCCAAGGAGCCTCAGACACTCCTGTGCATTTATCCTCACACCTCACGTTGCTGATTGAACCCCTGTAACACAAGCATACACCTTCAGAAGTAAACAGGCTGTGGCACATTTCAGCCTCTCTGGGCACATGACTGAAGTGATGTACACAGAAGAAGAGAAACTTTCAAGACTTAGTGGTGACATTGAGCACAGAGTGAGAACCTGGAGATCATACAGCTTGAAGGACATTACTCTCTGACACTGGAAACAGTTGAGCTGAACAGGGAGTTTGGACTTATCTATGATAACCACAGGAAACAGTGTTGGAATATATGTCTTCTGTTGACTCTTTGTTATTCAATCATCTGTTCCAAGTGCATTTGTGTTGTAGGATTAACTAAACGCTTCAAGAACTCTTCATGGAAAAAGTATTTATTGTAGAATAAAGACAAGTTTATGTTCTGTTGTTGGTTATAAGGCTAACAGGTAACAGGTGTAAATTTGAATGCCATGTAAATTGTCCATTTCATCTCCAGACTTACTGTTATTGTTTCCTGTATTTTAAAAACACAACAAGAAATGTTTGAGCAGTGTCCCAGAGACAGAAAATACCAAAGCAGCTAATATTGAAAACGTGTCATTGATTATACTGAAGTGATGGAAAATGCAGTCATTTAGACCTAATTAAATGCTGTAAGCAGTTACGCCTCGGTCATATCTGTGTAGTTCTGGCTAAATTCTTCAGTGAGATAAGTCACCAACAGATCCTGACCAGAGCCTGTGGAAGTGGAGGAGGGTGAAAACCAGGAGGACAGTGACTCTGACCTCAGGACATTCAAAACACACTGGGATCTCAACTCCTTATCTCATTTGTCTATTTTAGCCACATATGCTATTAAGGGGAGTAAAGTGGTGCATACAACTTCTATTTTTATAAGCTAATGAAGTAAACAAGTGCTTCATTTCCCAAATATTTAAAGAGACAGATACATACATCAGTTAAGGAGCTTTTGTTTGGCGTTATTTACTGTACAGTTTTAACATTTATCTTTTGTTTTAATGAGGGCAGGTTATAATGCTGCACAGAATTACTGTTTTGCCAGTTATACTATGCTTTTCACTGCAAAACTGTTTGTAAGCTACAGCCAGTGTCATCTGAGATATGTTGATGTATTCAGCATGGATAGTGATACAAAGTTTTACAACCTTTGTGAAACTCAATGAAAAATCACTCCATTGTTTTAATTCACTTGAACTTTTTAGAGGAAAACTTAACTTGGAACCAGCAGAGTTTATTTCAAAACACAACAACAACAACAATAAAAAAATAAAATAAAATATAGAAAATGTTGATTATCAAAAAAGTCATGAAATTATGCCTTATACAAATATGATGTACACATATATTACAGCAGTCACCATTTATACAAGTTTGAAATGCCAGTTCTTTAGTACACAATAGGTGAAATATACTTCAGTAGTTTTATCAGAGGGTATAAAATTACATTATTGGTTAGCACTGATTATGCCCATAAAGACCAAGATTCAGTCGAGTCTGTTGGAGCAAAGCATCTGATGTGTGAAGCAAAAATCAAAAATTACAAAAATCAAACCCAGGCCACAGAAAAGAGAGTAAAGTTAAAATTTATCGTAAATAATACAAATACACTGTCAGTATTTTACCAGAACATAATGTGCATGTCTATCTAAAACTGAAGGGGGCAGCATATCCTGCTTGGACTCTGGACACAGTTTGTAACACCAGCAGTGAACCATTCACACCACAGAGACACATTCAACACCTCTGTTTTTGAAAATTGTTCAAATTGAATTCATCACTTTGTAAATGTTACATATTGGCATATAACATTGTAATCATAATGATTTATAATATATATATATAAAGCACATTAATCTGGGAGGGCCACAAGTCACGGATGGACAGAGGCAGGAATGAGGGAGAAGTGCAGCTGCATTTTTCAAGCAGACAAACTTGCTGCTCAGCTCTGAGGTCCTGTCGTGTCACAGCTGATCTTGAGGCAGCACACAATACGCAGACACTCCTGTTTCTGAGAGCTGAGATGTGTATCGGTTACAGTCTAATGTCACCGTGCTTGTATTCTTTTTAAACACACACACACACTTGTTGCCATTGTTAGCCCTGTAGGTGGAGCACATTTTCATAATCACTGCTTTGCTCCTCTTGAAACATGACAGCCTTTGTTTGTTTCTTGTCATTTTTACCCGTGTAGGCGTGCCTCGCATTTTCATAATCATTGCCGTGCTCCTCCTGAAACACGACAACATTAGACATTTTGTGGTGAACTGGATTGAAATCTATTTCACAGTGGAGTGGAGTCCTTCTTACCTCTTTGTCCACAGCAGACTCATGCCACTTCCTCCTTGACCATTAAAACAGGAAAAAATGTTTACACTAAACTCCTTATATAACTTGGATAAAACTAACTAACTGCTCCAAAATGAAGTGTTGAGTATAACATAACTTACCAAGCCAAGATAGTAGCCACCAGAAACAACACCACAACAGCAGCTCCAATACAAATGTGGATGATATAACCAATGTTTGAAACTGTTAATGGAGGGAGAAAGTAAATCAACGGGAGTAACAAATATGCCATTACTGATGTTCGACAAATTGTGTATTTTGTATTCGATGTTTCTATTAGCTCATTCCAACAAGCAGTTTTGTTTTTGGATGTAATCTCCCCACACATGCAGGTCATTACTGCTCCGTGCTCCTCTGTACTCACTGTCTGTTTGTGACAGTGCCAGCAGCACCTCAGTTGAGTTGCTCTCCCCTATGTTGTTCCTGGCCTTGCAGATGTAAAGTCCAGTGTGGGACGGCTGCACAGAGGCAAGAGACAGCACCTGTCCTGATCCCACCTGCAGCATGGTGCTAGAGCTGGGATCATCTGTCTTCTTGTACCAGGTATAGCTGTGTGTTGCGGGGTTTGCCACACTGCTGCACGTCAGATTCACACTGCTGCCCTCCTGCAGATGGCCAGGGTGACTCGTGACGATGGACACATTTAATGGAGGATCTGTGTTCAAAGACATAAGCACTGGGCTGTTATCATAGAAACGTAGTAGAAAAGTACATCGGACTGTGAAATAGTTAATAAATAGTCAAACATTTAAAGACTTGATTTGGGAAATGGGCCATTTTCTGGGAGTTCAATGAGAAGATCGATTCCAGTCTTAGGTTTGGGGGGTACATACAACACAATAGCCAATATATAATATAATATAGTTGTAGCAAGCTCCTCAGACACTGGTGGTCAGATCTCTCAAGAGCCAAGCTATAGCTGTGACCCCCTGTTTGCAGTGTTTGTGCAAAGCTAAGCTACACAATGAAAGAATGGCACCCATGGCTTAAACGAGGACACATTGGGTGCGACAAACACATAAGGAGAGATCAGAAAATCAGGGCTTCTACTTTTTCTTCAGGGTGAAAAGATAGTATCTTGCGTGCTGAACTTGTTTAGCTAATAGACATGAAGTAAATTAGAGCTAATAAATATGCTTAATTACTTCCCTTCTCTGCTAAGAAGCTAAGTAGTTATGTAACCTTCAGTAAACATAATTGCCAATTGTTCAAGTGTAACCATTGAAATCCTGAGAGAAATTAAAGGGAGCGTCCTCAAAGTATCAAAAAGATCTGCAATCAGCAGCTCAGGTTCAAGTCCAAACCAACCTTCCTCTCTCTGTTTCCCTAACGTCCCTCTCACTAAGACAAAGAATAACTTAAAAGGAAAATGTGATGAGACACACTTGTTACTAACTTGAGTCTAAGTCACAGCTGGGCATCAAACAACAAGTCCCTTCCAGGTACATAATTTTTTCGTGTCTCCTGAAAACACTTCTGTCGTGTTGTATATGTTGTCAAGTTGATGAAGATGTTGTCTGTATTTGCAGTGCATCTGTATATTTGCATGTGTTTGCTCAAGTTGCAGTATGTTCAGCAATGTCATTATGTAAGTATTATATAATCAGTAATCAGTAAATATATAATCATATAATACTTACGCTGAACGTCCAGAGCCACAGAGTCAGATTGCACTGACTCCTTTCCTTTAAAAGCACAGAAATAATTTCCAGAATCTTCTGCCTGAGCCATGAACTTTGGTTCAGTGACTGAGTGTCCATCTCTGAACCAGACTGTGTCAGGAAGTTGGCAGGATTCGCCACATCCCAGAGTCACCTGGTCTCCTGCTCTCACTCTCTCGGGGGACACAGTGACTTTCAGCTCTACGCATGAATCAGTTGAAGAAACAGAGACAGTGACATCCACAAAAGCGGAAAACATCATCACACTTGAAGAGTAATAGTGTAGAAAACTCTTACCTGTGACAGAAAGATACACTGAATCTCCACTCCACCGTCCATAGAAGTAATATCCAGTGTCATTACCCTGAAGATCACGAATTGCAAGGCTGCAGTTGTGCTGCTGGTCTCCAAGATATTCTGTACGATCACTATATGAGGGAAGCTCTGAGAGTAGAATACGTTTCCAAGAGCCATTTATTAACACTGTTTTGTACCACTGAGCCTGCGTAAAAGTGTCTTGATAGCACCTGATCTCCACTGATGATCCCTCCAAAGCACAAGGATCGGGGTTTTCAAAGGTCACTAACCAGCCAGAAGTCCCAGTTACTGTTGAGAGAATATGAGACATGCCATCGAATGCTTTTGTTAGACTGAAGGATCAATACACTGAACTAGGTACAAGCTCATCAAAGCAAATGAGAAGACACTGGTTAAGTGAACCTGTACACTACTTATTTCATTATTCGTTCATTTATTCATTCATTCATTGCATCTCAAGAGTTTCAGAATAAAGGGCACTAAGAGAGAGAGAGACTTGTGAAGCAGCAAAAATGAGATTTTGTAAAGTGGAGTTAGCTCATAAAAATACAAATCATCTTTTTCAACATTTCAGACAGTTGAATGTGTCTACTCTCAACCTTGATATTCACCCTGTTTGTAGTGTAAAAGCTGTGAAGACGTTAGACAAAAAATGTGCACATTTAAAAATGACATAGTGGTGCTGGAAAGTAACAAAGAAGAAAATTTTGGCACTATGAAAATAAGCTCTGCCTACCTTCTGCCATGATGAGAGGAATCAGAATTGTGATCATCATCATATAAACACAAAATGCAATATTCACAATGTGTGTAACGGCAAAAATTAAAAGTCGAGGCAAAGAGCCACTTGGAGTTAGAAAATGTCAGCGCACGTCCTCAGTGTTTGGTGAATCATCTCACACAGGAAGAGAAAAGACACATCTGTGTGTTCCTGCAGTAGAAAACTACCAATCCTCGTGAGACTTAATTTCCCTTATATGTCCTGCTTAATAAATTCCCCTTTCAAAAGAAAACAAAAAAAGAACAAGAAGAAGTCATTAAAACCGAGACACTGCCAAGGAGTTCAGCCTCAACATCCTCATTTTACATTCAGCTTTGTCACATATCAGTTTGTGACATATCTATTACTGTACCAGTCATTATTGTTTTATTTTCTAATGGTGGATCGTCATAATGACATGGTGTCTCATTTCTATTGTGTCTCTATGATGCCGCCACACACACTTTATTTGGTACACCTGTTCAACTGCTCTTTAATACTAATATCTAATAGGCCAATCACATACATGTAGACATGGTCAAGACAACAAGACGACATGGTCAGTTCAGCTGTTAGAACAGATTAATATTCTTCACAGTAAATCTGATGATCTTGGATTTTAAAATCTCAAAATCTCAACTTGTTTTCATCAGCCTAAAAAGGTGCACAAATTTGATGAAAACTTGAAAGAGCCTTAATGTTATGTCTTTAGACAGATACGTGCAGTTTATATATGGTTGTTTTATAAAAACAGAAACTGGTTTGGAGGCTTCCTGTGTAACACATTTTTGGAAGTATGCTGCTTCCTCAATGACAGTTGCAAAACACTGTAAAACCTCAAACACAACTTCACTACAACTTATGAAAACACATGAAAAAACAAAAACATGCAACAAATTCAGAAAACGACTCCAACAATTGAACAACACACCTAAACTGTATTTACAACCCGAGGCCTCTTTTTGTTGACCACGACAAAATACTCAGTGCACTTTAAGTGGTATAGTTCCTTGTCCCACATCATAAACTTGTAGAGTCCACCGTGTTACTAGTGGTATGTGTATTTAAATCTGTATTGTACATTTTTTGTGTACATTTGTTGTCATGTGGTGACTATGTATTTCACTCATACATGCAGACTTTGTCTACAATGTAAGTATACGTGCATGGCAGGTGAAACTTTTCCAATTTCTAATTTCAGGTTTGTGTGTGTGCATGTGTCTGTGTGTTGGGACTACATCACTGTCAGCAGCTATTATTGGTTCTGGTCAGGCCTGTTCAACCTGTTTCTTATTCACAGAAATCTGGCTTGTAAATCAGAAAGGTGTCCGACTTCCTTCAGGTTACTTGTTAATTATGACTTGGTGAGACCAGAGAGGATGGAGAGGACCAGTGTTCTGTGAAGATAATGACGAGCTGTTTGTTGTGAGACGCTGCCAGATACATGTGAAGGTGTCGGAAGTTAAATTCAAGGATCACAGGACTTTAAAAAAAAAAAAAAAAAAAAAAACGTCTTCACATAAGGAAGTTGCTTGCAGACATGCTAGAGGAGCTCCAGTTCATTTTTTACGGTAAGTGATTATCACAGCTCTGACAGTCTGTCTGTGTATGTCAACAGATTTGTCTTGATTTTACTTGTTTTGGGTTTGGGATGAAAACAGCATTATGGGTGAAAACAAAAAAACAGACTGAATCCAGTAATTTTCTGGCTGATACACTGCTCAGGCCAAATACTCTGATGGTATGGAATAAAAAAAATAATAAAAATAAACTTTTTTACAGAAGCTCCTCAACTCAGTTTGAAATACTCATCAGTCAATCGATCAATCATGTAAAACTTTGGCCAGGCTTTGTATCCAAACTAATTACATTCAGTGTAAATAAATAATAATCTGCTTGACCACTTTGCAGATCGACCTATGGAATAAGAAAGACCGTGTGAACAGAAATGGAAAACAGGAGAACAAGTGAGATGAGGAAACAGAGGAAAGTTTTTCAGATCTGTTTGCTGCCTCTGGTTCTGCTCCTACTCGCCCCTCCCTCCTCAGGTAATGACAGTCATGACACAGTTCAACTTTCCTTTGATTAAACTCAGTTGAATCTTTAAACCTTCAACTGAAAGCAGCCATAGATGTTATTAATCCAGACATCCCAGCAATGAACAAAGCATGATGATGAGGCTTCCTCATTCTAGTGTTGAGGATTTTTCATCCCTTATAGAAAACCGTGCAGCAGAGCGCCGGACGTCACTCATTAGAATTTACAGGTGTTTATAAGGTTGCATATGAGACACTGAAGTCTCAGGTAGCATTTTGTCTCCAAACCGAAACTGAACCAAACAATGATCTGAGCGATGTCGTGCTCAATGTGCTGTTGTTTCACTTGTGTCAGTGTGAACTGCCTTTGAGGATTATGATCATGTTTCCTGCATGTTTACTGTAATTGTGACAAAGGATCAAGAGCTAAACCAAATAAATAAACGTCTCCATCTGTTTTCTCATGTGACCTGGTTTTGCTGAAACAATCAAAATTTCAGATTTTTTAATTTTTTTTTATAATGATCATGATAAACTATTTTATTTAACAATTTTAACAAGTAGGACCTGATTTAGCGCTGGATTTTCACCAGGAAATAAAAATGCTTTTACCTCTCTGTGAACATTGTTGATTAAGTGATTAAAATTAATTAAATTAAATTAAATTTACATTTATTAATTCACTTCTTTCATCTTGTGTCTCTTTTCTCTCTGACGCACACATCACTTACTCCTAATCATTGCTCCAGCCTACAACAACACCTCAGCAGCCCTTCGTTACAGCACACGCCTGGCCGACATCACAGTGGCTCTGGGAGAACCTGCAGTGTTTCGCTGTGGAGTTCCCAAGGATTCCTCCAACCTCACCATGATCCTCTATAGTAGTCATGGCAACTACAGTCTCACCTGCCCTCATGGTCATATGGAGGATATCCCCCAGGTAGGAGGCCATGGTCATTTTACAAAATTGAAACTCACAGTCAAACCTCTCTCTTGAAACATCGCAACTTTTAGTGTTTTTATATTCTTCAACATCTTATTCTATTTCCTCTTTCTGCTCCTGTCATCCTCTTTGTCCTGTCGCTCCCCAGGCTCTCTACGGAAGCTGTGAGGAGGAGGGGGGAGAGTCACTGGCTGTGTGGACACTCAGAGGAACATCTTTTTCAGACAATGGCACACGAGTGGTTTGTCAGCAGTCGAGAAATCCTCGTTCTACTGCTGCTGTGCTACGAGTTTATGGTAAAAAAAAAAACGAAAAAAAAAAACTCTTATTGAAGATCTAAACACCACAACTTGTACATGTTGATTACATTGATTCAAGAACACTAAACAGTGTCCATACAGCACAACAGGTAATTGTCCAGCATGCTTCAAATACAATTCACATGTTCATAATGACTTTATCTTTCTAACCTAAGTTTGTCCTCTATTTGTTAAGGTTTAACAGTAGCCCTACTGATTACATTAGGAGTAGATTTGGACATATAACCATGTCTTCAAATAAACTGTACTATCCCATCTCCCCATTTTTTGCAAGGTTTCTTCCCTATCACCTTTGCCTTCGTCCTTCTCTCATTCCATCCTGTTTCCTCCTCTCCTAGACAATGGCACCAACTATGCCATTCTGATCGGCTGCATCATCGGGGGCTTCTTTGGTATACTGTTGGTATTTGGTCTGTTATTCATGATGCTGCAGAGATCAGAGACTTTGCAGAAGTGCTTCAGTGAGTAAACGCCTCAATGCAAAATTTACAACACTGCCATGAATACATTCACAGTGGACTTAGTAAGTGAGTAATGTGTGATGTGTTTGTGCTTTCAGGGGGAAATGATGATACAGAAGATGATATGACCACGATAGTAGAAAAGGAGTGATGAGTTGATCTCCCCTTCATCGTCAAACCAACTCAGGATAGGCAATAGGAACTGGTTTTATTTTGAAATTCTTTTATCATTTTAAGTGAAGTGAAAACAGGATATCTGGAGATGATGACTGAAATGTTAGAGGTTGGATCCAGTCTGACTGTCGTCATGTAGATTTCATTCTTCTGTCCTCAATAAGTGAAGTTCCGCATATGCTCACACATGCTAACACCTCCCTCACTTGCTTCTTCTCCAAAGTGGCTTTAGCAGTAATCGGACTGTATGTTTTTAAAAGCCAGGTTGTTAAAAAACATTGGCAAATGAATTGTTTTACTAAATGTCAAATAGTTTCTCCCACTTTTAATAGAAACAGTGCAACTGTTGCTCCAGTTTAAATCACTGACAGCAGCAGCAGTAAGTGGAAGTAGGCATGTTATGAAAGTGCTGATTATCTGCAGACAGTGACCACTTGACCACACGTGAGGAACAGGAGGGAAGCTGCTCTTTCACTGTTTGTCCACTGGAGGGAAACGCACACTGTCGAGATAACAAACCACAGAGTATATTCACTTCTCAAAATCATAGTGAATAATACTTGCAAAAATAACTAGAACATTTGCACTTTTTGTCACATTTAAACTTAAATGCATGTTCCTTTATTTTCAGTTGTTACATCTTGTTTTGTTTTAGTGTTTCACGCTGTAGTCTGATCAGCTGAGGGAGCAGAGTCTATGTGGGTTGGTCTTTTTTCCTCTGGCACTCCTCTGTTCATCTGCACCTTTCATCCATTCGCCTATTTCAATAAATGCTGATGCTGTAAACTTCTATTACTTCTGTTCTTGTGTCCATGATCATGTGCAATGCAACAACTGTGACAGATTGTTTAGTCAATGAAGTATGATGTGATAATGTTTTCATGCCGAGTGTTTTGCATTGTGAAGTAAATAAGCCTAATGTTTGTGGTCACACAGTCATCCTCTTTGCATAAAAGGCAAAGTACAGTAGCTCTTAGCTGCAGAGGAAGAACTCAGTGTAGCTGTTCTGCTCTTGCTGTTGTTTGTGCACTCTGGTCTGTGTTTGACTATTTGTATGATTACATTACTTTAGTTCATTCTTGTTTGTACTTCCGTCTCGTGTCCTTGCTGCCTGTTGATGTTATATAATGACATATACAGTACCAGAGCTTTCTCTCTGTATGTTGTCTGTCACCAAACTGATGTCCTCCTCCCTCTGTTTTGAATCACTGACTGGATTTGAGTGGAGAAGAAAAGCTGCAATGACGCAATTTGACATTATAGGCCATCGGATATATATCATGGTTAATGTTGGTCTTTTGCATGCTTTTCAGTTCCTTCTAAATACGACACTGTGCACTAGTATGTATGTATAAAACTACCATTGTAGTAACACAAAGCACAAAGCACACTGATATGACAAATATTGCAGCTGCATGTAGTATTACATGTATTTATCTGTACCCAAGTGTTTGAGTTTCAGTGTCTGTAACTACAGGTTAAAATGTAAAAAATATATAAATGTGTATATACGTGAAAGGAAAAGAGTTGCTACCAGAGTAAGGTGAAACACAATGAGCAGCCAGCCCTTGTGACCTGATGGTCGCAGTCTTAGTGAGTCTCTTGCTCCCACCTAGTGGTGACATCCTTACATGTATCAGGGTCAGAATCTATACCATCCACTTACACTGAATGTTTTAATGCTGTATTGTGTTACCAACACTTCTGAAACAAAGCTATGTTACTGCACAAACACAAATGCACCTCTAAGATGTGTGTTGGCCATTGAAACTTTAGAGTTTAATTAAATGAGCACGACACAATGAGTATGATGGACTGACTTCAACTGTGGTCTTCACCCCCTTGACTGTGTTGTGACACCTGATAGAGCAGCATGGACACACACACACACACAATCACAAACACACGCTCACACACACACAGCAGGACAGAATTCTCCCTCATCTTGTCGTTGATACAACAGAAGTAATATGGAGCAACGTGTTGACTCAGCTGTTCAGCTACACCTCAATGGCGAGGCTCAACATTCTTCAGTTTCAAAATATGATTTTGCAGGCAAGAAGGGGAAATTGAACTACAATCCCTATGTTGAGTTAATTTTTGGTTGTTTTTTTCCCCCCCAGATCCAGTTGAAGCTCACTTATTTGCTGAACGACTGGATTGGACTCTGCTATGTAAACAAACCTGTTCTTCAACTTTTAGCTCCACTATTTATGGAAAAACACTCTGAATACCACCACAACAGAGACATAGGTGTTACAACATGTGAGTCAATGTGTCAGTGTGTGTGTGTGTGTGTGTGTGTGTGTGTCTGTGCGTATCCACTGATAACCTACATTGTTTAGCTTGTGTTGTCAAGATGACCTTTAACTGTCATGAATCAATTTAAGTTTAATTCATCAATACTCAAGGAGACAGGAGTTAAACTTTTCCCATTAAAGTTAAAGAATAACAAGTTGATCATATTGAGTGAAGATGGTGGGAGAGCAGGTGATTAGTTTTACTGCTGTTGGAGTCATTTTATCTGCCCTATAACTAACTTCTTGTGCAACATCCATGATGGACCAGTGATGAACGTTGAACATCAGAGAAAATTTGTTCCTTGAAGTGCTGATTTCTTCTTCTGTCTCCTATGTTGTTCCACGGAAAGTCTGAACTAGATTTCATTGTAAAATCACCAAAGTAGAAAAAGAGTTATTATTTTCTCTAATTCAATGTTATTTAGAGTTGTAATAATAATCTAATAAATCTAATAATATAGTTGCAATTTAAACAAAGTCATATCTGTATTTTCATACACTGTGACCAAGTATACAGCTTGTTTTTGGTTGAGTTTTCAACCAGGCTTATTCCACATACTATATTGTCAAACATTATGTTTGTGCTGTGTCTAACACTGTAATGAAATTTCATCAAATTTTGTAGATCTCAGTAATTTTGCAATTTTCTTCACAAACAGAAACATCCTAGATGAAAGCATACATCCACTGAGATAAATATCCAAAAACCCTTAACATGGGACATGGGAAGAAGGAAACCTGGTCCTCTCAATCCAAAGTCAAGACTTTACCCACTGACCTATCCAGCCACATGGGTTGAGTCCTCTGCTCCACCACATTACACCATTACACCATCTTACATTACATGTGTGACTTTGTCTTGCTTCAACTCTGTGGTACAGAACAAGGTCAATCAAATAAATGAAGCTTTCTGCTACCGAGTACAGCAAATACTTTTCATATCTACATTCATCACAGCAAAGCAAGCTCTTATTAACCTGGCCTAT
Source organism: Selene dorsalis (assembly GCA_900303245.1). NCBI lineage: Eukaryota > Metazoa > Chordata > Actinopteri > Carangiformes > Carangidae > Selene > Selene dorsalis. The sequence continues at coordinate 66,158 of OMNW01013875.1, forward strand.
ATAAGTTTGGATCGTCTCATAAAATGCAATGTTCCTTTCTGAATTGATACAGGATGCTATCCCTATACTCTAATGCTACACTATGTTCTCATATGCCTGGTGTGACAGGTTTCATGAGACATAGTGGAGAAGTATAAAATCAGTTGTCTCTTACTGTCATTCACATGAAATGATTAAAAAATGATAATACATAGTCTGTGATGAAGTCAGGGTGCAGGGGCCCACTTCAGTGTTTTTTTCTGGGGGCCCAGAATTACTAGCAACGGCCCTGTAAATACCACTGAGTATCCTCTACACAGACACTGGCTGCACTACTTCTGTCAGTGACACGGCATTGTCATGGAACAAAGTGACCTTTATTCAACCTCACAAACAATGTTACAGGCAGCTGGAGCTTATTATGCACACAGACACCAGAAAGCACAGATACAGTGTGGGTAAAAAAAATCTTCACTCTCATAGTGTGTTACAGATTTTTGTGAGGCAATTCACACATTTAGGTTTGAAAAAATCTTTGAACAGTGAATATTGTGTGTAGATGAGTATCCCTTGTGAAAACCAGGAAGTTAATGTGAACATGTGATCACTTAAAGTAGTAAAGAAACCACTGTAAAGCTTCAGATGTTGGATCTTCTTTTTTTTTTCCATGTATCTCTCAGCTTTGTCGTCACCAGTTGCCTCTATCTGTTGTCAAATTATTGTATTATCACCACACACACACCTCAAACTGTCTCTTTGTGTCTGTGTTATTCTCTATCTCTGTCCTCAGAGTATTATCATTGGTTAAGAGGCCGATGCATGCCACAGCTTTGTCAGTATGTGACAAGAAAATTTATAAATAGTCACAGATTACCACGGTGACATATACACTCACATATTCCTACACACATGTATTGCATGTATATGCATGTACTGAGGTGCTCGGTTGTGGGCGATACCGCCAAATCTTTACAGACACCCACATACATATTGGATATTGTGGGACATATACAACTGGGTTTATCAGGTTGAATTATGATAAGATAAATAAAATCTGCCTCTGCTGCTCAGATCTAGTGAAAGCCAGTCAATGCATGGGACGAACACAGTGCAACTTATTCCACAGGTTGAAGGGGGAAAGTCATTAGAAGGACAGAATGTGAAACACAAACAGACTTTCATGTTTCAGCTAACATTCAAAACTACCTGTGAAGAAACAGAAAGAAAAGTAAAAACATGTATCTGCAAGACTTTCACTAAACTCCCACAATTTAAGACCTTCTGTTTTATCTTCTCGTAGTTTTTCTGTAACTGATATCCCCTCTGGCCTTGTCCACAGAGCCACAGACACAATACAACACTCTTACTACTTCAATATGTTATTAAACTACTGTGCAAAGGCTTCACTGACTATCATCGGTCTGGTTACTGGTGTAAAATTGTTTGTAGGCATCGATAATACATAAAATTGGTGCGAGTCAGAGGCAAATCACAGACATCTTTGACTTTGCTGTGCACACACACGAATGCTGATGTTTATGGAATAACATAGCCACAAGTTATCTGTAGATATGTTCGGGCATCTCCACCTGCAACTATCTCACATTCACACTGGACACGTGCACACAATAATGTTTATATCCCAAACAAAGAGGAGGAGCAGTCTCTACTTATTCAGGTGAAATAGAAAAGACATGGTTTTAACTAGGCAGTGCTGGGGACCATTCACACTCACTCTCCTCTGCTCCTGAATTCATCAGCTCAGGTAAGCACAGGCGCGGTGGAGCGAGGCTGCGCTGAAATGAGGGTTTGGCATCGATGTCATCTTTTGAGCAAAAATCTGGGTGTAAAGCTTGTGAGTTTCATTTAACGATTATTAATCCATTAGTGAGAGCGCTATGGGCTATTAAGGGCATGCAGCAGGTCAAGATCATTAAGTAGAATGTGTTTTTTAAAATGTGCTGATCAAATTTATTGATATATTCAAGTCACACTGGACATATGTTTATACTTGATGATATTCTGCATGTGTGCAATAGATAATAGATATAATGACTGATGGGCTGATTTACATATAGAAAACAGTTACAACCTCCAGCTCGGCAGTGATTTAGTTTACAAGAGAGTTAAAAATCCAAGTATTTCAAGATAAACCAGTTTTGACCTTGACCAATGACATCAATGAAATTGGCCTGAAGGTAAAACTCCTTGAAAATAATTCTTGTAATGAAATACGACTCTATGTTTGTTGCTGTTTTATCAGGCGTTTTGAGACATGAGATCTGAAAGACAATGACCTTAATTAATGTCATATGAACTGATACTCGAACGCAAGAAGCCTCTGACAGAGGTCATGATGGCATTAACAACAACGGCACAATATCAGTTCTCTTTGTTTTCATTTGACGTCTGTCTTGAAGAGTTGGCGCACATTTTATCATTGCTTCAAGAGATTGTATGCAGAATAGACCTAAAAAAAAAAAAGTTAAGTTCACTGTGGTATTGCTAAGCACTGTTTAAGTAATGAATGGAAAACTAGCTTGAGCCACAGATAAGTGAATGAGAGGAAACAGCAGTGAATCTAACCACCATGGAGCTTCAAGGGTGTCCAAGGTCAGTCAGAGGTGACACTGTCCAACAGAGGTGTGTGTAAGAAAGGGGCTAGTCCAATTTTCATATACATATACATACAGATAGAAATTATTTTTAATGTTTAAAATAGTAGTATATGGTTTACTAATGAATTTGTTACTTGCATAGAAGACAGCAAATGTCCTGTTTTAGAACAAATCAACAGACTAATGGCACTTTTACTTCTTATACTTTCTATTCCAAACATATAACACCAACTCAATTATTCACATTATCTAGTATAAATTGTGTGTTTTTACACAATACAATTGGTCTGTAATTAAACCTGACAGTAAACTTTGTCCTCTATGAAGTCAGTTAAAAACAATGTCTGATTAAAAGAAAGGAAAAAAAGCGTAGGGAAGAGAAACACTCCTCAGACACTATAAAGCACATGATGGTTAGAGTGAAGGTTGGAGGAAAGTTGTTCGGAGACCTGCTGGGTTTCACCCCGAGAGAAGAAATGATCCGGTGTTTACTCTCCAAACACCCAGAACACATCCCTGCCGACGAGACTGTGACCTCTCACACCACAAGGTCGTCCTGCCTGGGGAGAGGGAGAAGTGTGTGTGCTGTTGCTTGCATGTGAGAAAGAAGTGATGGGAAAATGTTCCCTTTCCATTTTATTCTCTCTCACGATCACTTTTTCTTTGTTTCTCTCTCTGACACTCAGTTGTATTGAAGATGGGTCACCTGACTCTTGTGGCTGTGATTGCAGGTAAATATAAAAAATAATATAAAACCAATTGTTTTCATAGACAACCATAAATTATGTCACATCACCAGTGCCTTGTGTCTTGGAGCAACTGCATCAAACAGGAATGATACTCTCAATGTCACGGATCCTCCTCCTTCCCCTCAGAGATAATGTTGTTATATGTTACTGAAAACAGAGCCGCTTGAAATGCGTTTTGCAGCTCTAAGAATCTGACACAAGATTGTGTCACTTTGAATTTATAACAACAAATGAACCTGTTCATTCTGCTTTTACAAAATATTCCTCAATCTTTGTGTTTTTATGTTATAAAAACACACTTTCAAGGACCATGACACCAAACACAAAAACTCATACATCATCACAAAAGACCAGTTTCTCTGATTTCTTCAGACAACTCCCAATCAACAAAATTAACATTTTATCTGTGTGACTTTCTTTCAGCGCTTTTCTCACTTTTTGTGGAAACTGAAGCAAGTAAGACCAAAACCCATCTTTACCCTTTTCATGCTCTGGTTTGTTGTCGTACTGGTTTCTGAGGAAATCCAATCCATTAACTTCTTTTGTCTCCACATCAGACCTAACAGTGCAGGTGTAGGACAGATTTACTTTTCCCTCTTGAAAATAGAAACGTAACAATGGTTTGAGACATTTTGTACTGTCCAAAAATATATTTTTCTTTTTCTTAATTCTTGATTTCCCTTTGTTTGGTTTGCAGATCCATTTGTTTACAGTAAGTATAGACACCTTTATCTCTTTTTATAATCTCATAGACAATTATTCTTTCATTCATTTGTATGGATTATCTAAAGAGAAGTGCACAGTATCATGTAATCAATTATTTTGTCAGACTATGAAAGGCTACGAATTGGAGGCTTGGTCTGCGCCTGCTTTTTGGTGGCTGGAGGAATCGGCGTTTTAACTTGTAAGTGCAGTAAATCACACAAGTTAATGAGTCTAATGGCAGAACCTGTTCATACATGTTTTGTATAAGTCATTCGGTTTTCACAGAAGCAGAATCCGCATCATTGGACAAGTTATAATGTGACCTTGCAATTAAGTGTGTATAATCTGAGTAACACTTGCTGCTTTACCTTCACAGATAACAAGTGCTCCAGAAAGACCAAGTAAGCGTTTTTTTTCTCTCTTAACTCACATGCAAATGTGTGAGTGTGTGTGTGTTTGAATTTTACCATGTGGCTCAACCCCACCCCCCCCTTTTTTTTATTGTCTCCTGCTCATTGTCTCTCTGTGTCCTTCCAAACTGCCATGTAAACTCCTGCCCCGCCCCTCTGCTTCACCTGGTAGGAAAGGGGACGATGACAACAGTGAAATCTGATATTGCTCCTGACAAACCGGTTCCATCCAGGGAGAAGACCTGAAGGACAGGGGAGGGGTCGAGAGCATGGGTGTGTTTGGTGGGGGGGTTTGTGAAGGTAAACCACCAGTATGATCATACTTGGACAGAACTGTGGAAAGAAAAAACATTTACAAAAAAAGAAAAACAAAAACAAACTCCCCATGATTATATCTACGTTTCAAAATGTCTCCATTTTGAATACATTACTAGTATGTACTGACAGTTTAAATCAGGGTCATTTATTGTATATTCACAAAGATATTTATTCCTATAAACACACATAATGTGCTGCTGACCTGTGTCACCACCATTATGTTGCATAGGTTCTGAGATGGTGCATTAATAGGGAGTTAATGTGATGTTGACTCGTTGAGGCCTCATGTTGGTTGCACGTGTTGCTGTTTGATAAACCGTAGTTATATATCATCACTGTGGTCAAACGTTTCCGCATTGGAAGAATCAGAAAAAAAAACCTCCTGTGCACATCCAAAACTAAAATAAATGTTGCTGTATGCTAAACCACAACTCTAGTGCTCAGTGTTGTTTTTACCTTTACCCTTAATGAACCTTGTGTAAACGTATGACAGCCCATCCTCACTGCAGCTTGTTAAGCTGTTAGCTTTTACCTGAGCTTCCCACAGCGGAGGTGAATCGGCCAAACTCGACAAACCTCGACATCTTCGCACTCGACAGACAAACATCACCGCTCCACTCCTCCTCCCGGATCTCAGCCCTGACTCTGGATCAGCTTCCCCCGCCCCACTTCTCGCCAGCCCTTTAATCTACAGCTTCCAATTGGAGCAGCAGAAACCGACCCGAGGTCAGTATTGTCAGCTTGGCATTTTAAACTCAGCCCACTTTTCTAAAAAAAAAAAAAAAAAAAAAAAAACCAAAACTTTAGGGG
>OMNW01013875.1:71766-91322 GCA_900303245.1 Selene dorsalis
CTTTCTAAAAAAAAAAAAAAAAAAAAAAAAAGCCCAACCTGTTGAGCGGCTCTGGTGGAGCAGGGTGTTGGCGCAGTGAGGAGAGAAGTCGCACATCCGTCTGCGCGTGACAAATACCCCCTCGTCTCAGCGCTGCTACTGTAACTCGTCAGAGGTAAGTGCCTAACAATGGAAACTAGCTCACATTTCACACCAGATAAACTCCTCGAGTGTTTTCTCCAGTCGTGGTGGACGTCTTCTAATCAAGTCAAACTTTTCCAAAATGTACAGCTGCGCATCGTTTTTTAAGGCGAAGTTGAGACAGTTGAGCGACTTGAGCCTCTGTAGGAGTAACGCTGCTCAGGGTCACTGCTGTCTCTACAGGTTTACTCATGAGAAATCTGTGTTTTTCCAACTAACTGGTTAATTCGCTCTGGAAAACAGACTAAGGTTCGTGCTACACATATAAACACCGTTTTCCACGAGGAAGAGAGAGTATAATACAACATATGTTGAAACAGACTTTAGTTATCAGGACATTAGGGGCTGACATTTCTCCTCGAGCTCACAAATGCTACGACAATGGAACGGCACGCGCCCTCGGGCCGACGTGCGTAACGTGCCGGTAGACTATAGATTCATGCTGCACGCGCTCTGATGCCATAGTTTCTAAGCTACATTAGAAAAATGCACAGATACACAAGAGGGGACATGTGCGTGTGTGTTTGTGTGAATATACCTTTGGTCCTTGCCTTGCTTAAACTGACCAGATAAGAATAGATAATTGATTAAACTTTTACTTTTTTGTGTTTAAATGCTTAATATTAACATTTCACACTTTTCAAACAGACAAACTGGACACGTGACAAGTATCATAGGTCAAGTATTAATATTAATTAATCTAAAGGACTACTTAATAGACATTTTGAGTCACTGTGAAGATCTGCTGTGGATTTTTTTCAGTATTGTCATACTGTGTGGCCTGTGTGTGTGTGTATGTGTGTGTGTGTGATGTGAAAAGGCCAGCTGATTAGGGCAGAAGTGATAACAGTTAGTGGCACAAGGACAGATTGGGACAAGGACAGACACAGGAGCTGTTGAGTTCTGTTGTATGATATATGAGAGCTGTATACATCTGATACAGAGTTGTATATTTGTATGTATGATGTAGGCTAGAGCAGTAAGGAACAGGGGGCTGGGAGGTGTTGACTGTTTGTTGTTGACCTTTTTTAAAATTTGTTCTCACTTTGCTTATGTGAAGAATCAGAAACTCAAAAGCAACAGTAGAAAACCACATCACATTCAGGCTCAAAGAGCTGTATGCTGTGCAAATTCGGTGTTGGTTTGATGATATAAAGAATTCATAGGTTATTGTCTGTTGATCAAACGATTGATGAACTCTTTAAGACCCGATTTTGTAAAAAATGCAGAGTCAGAAAGAAGACAGTATCCGCTGAATGCTCATGAGTGGCAGTCTGGCACAAATGTATATTGAGAACAATGTCACTCAAACAAAGAGATGAAGCAGGTCACAGGGAGGGATGGAGACAGGGTGAATGAAGGTTGCAACGGAGGGAGTTATCTTTCCCTGCTCAGGTGAGACAGACTTAGCTCTCTGTCCTCACCTGGCCACACATGTGTAAAGATAAAAATGTCAATGTTGAGAGGGATAGAGGGGAGAAAGAGAGAGGCACACGTTCTCCTCACCTTTCCTCACAAACACACATTTAGAAACCTCAATGAGAGGACATTGATTTTATACCACAGATGTTACTGCGACCTTCAGGTCACCACAAAGCTTTGACTTACATACTCAACAGAGACACAGCTGATCATTCATCATGCCGGCCACCGCACAGCTGCATTATAACGGTTAAATAAAAATGTTGCCACTTTCATTTCCACATGAACATGTTGGAAGCACAACAGAGGATTCGTATCTGAACGAAAGTTGATCAGACTTGATGCTTGTCAGTTTGATGAATAGTTTTATGAATGAAAGGTGAGATGATGAAGTTATGGAAATGTCCTCCATCCTTTATATCTGTTGGTTATGAGTGCAGCAACAGGAGCATGAAGTCTGTTGCTATCCACTCTGTTAGCCTTGTGGTTACCATGTGTGACTCATGACTCTAGTATGCTCCACTCCCTCTTAGCCTCCGTATGTCTGGTTGTGTCCCTCCTTCCCAGCCTCTCTCTCCCTCCTCCTTCCTGCCTTCCTCCCTCTTTCTCTCAGGCTTGACTTCTTTGTCCTCCTTTACTCCCTGTCTTACTCACTGGTATTTCTCAACTTGATGTCTAGTTTGTACTTTTTCTTTCTCGTTCCTTCTTCCTCTTTCGTTATTGGTGCACTTCCTCAACTGATCCCTACCCTCTGTGTCTTCTTTGCAATCTCTCTCTCATTTATATATTATAACAGAGTAAACATTTTAGCGGCGTCTTTTCAGTTGCTGTTAGTGTTTATTACCTAGCTACAGCCACAGAGACAAAGAAATCTTCTCTTTTAACAGTTGAGGGATTCATCTGAGGCATGCACTTCATTTCTTGGTTTTTTAAACTCTTATGAAACATCATGTCCTCCCGTCAGAAAATGACAAATTCCTGGCAGGATTGGTAAATGAAGGGAGGAACAAGTTACAAAAGCTGCAACTACGTCTCAGCTTGAGGGAAAAGGAAATTATTCATCACAACAGATTCACACTGTGATGAGTGTATTGGTCTTTCCTGTGTGTGTAAGTGTGTGTGCGTGTGTGTTGTAAAGGATGTGTAGCCCACTGTGCTGCTAATTTAAGAATAAAAAATGCCTCGGAGAACAGGCAGCTGTCTTTGTTGTGCAGTACAGGAACACACACACACAAACACTCACGCACATATGCATGCCGGCCTCCAGCACTCAAAGGAATGGGTGTGTGTGTAATGTTGGAAAAATAGAAGCAGACACAGACACAAGCACCCACACTTTGAACACCACATCCCATAACATGGACTCACTTCTGCAAACAAAACACAGGACGCAGGAATTGAATCTTTTGCTATTTGAGGTAAATTTACAATATGCACAAACTGTACACACACTGAAGTGTCAAATTTACGGTAACACATACAGTCAGACGTCAGATTAAAGATTCCTACGTCAGACGTATGAATCTTTAATCCTATCACACCACCGTCATCACTCTGAGGAGGGTTTGTGGTTTACACAATTGACAGGGGCTGGATATGACAGATGTTTCAACAGCCTCCAGGCTGTCACCTAAGTTCGTCACAAGATGGGAGTAGTAAACGCTGTGCATTGATCCTCTGAGAAGTTTCACACACAGTGTTTGTCCATTTTCTTTGCAATCACCACCCAAACCATTCAGCTGATAAACCAATTCCGTCGGCTGCAACACAGATTTTTAAAAAAGTCAACAGAGGACCAATCCTATCATACTTGGTGACCTATTGACCTTTCCTCCAGCTGCTCTGACTAAAAAGCCAATTGTATATTACTTCTGTAACACAAGCCATGAAGTGTATTGAGCCCAGAGGAGTCTTTTCTACTTAAAATAGCCATATAGATCATTTCTGTCATCTGTGAAGAGATTTGAAATAGTGTCTCTAAAATTTTTCAGCCTTAATACAATAGAGACAAATCGATTTTCAGTTGCAGTGCTCACAGAAACATGAAAACTACATTAGCAACTAATGCCAAGATGGTCTCATAAGTATACTCAGAAATTGAGTGAATGACATGGGCTACATTCAACAGTTATACCTGCTTTAACAGACGTGCCACTTATTAAGTATTATCACTGGTGGATACCTGGGGAGGGGGGTAAAAGAGAGAATGACAGATGCTTTGTTCCAGGGACTATGAAAGGAGAGGGGATAAATGAGGGGAAAAGACTTAAGAGAAGTATAAGAAAGGGGACATGTGGAGAGAGAGGAGGGACACACATGTGTCATGACAAGCAGAAGAGCAGCGGTTTCAAACCAATAAGCAACTGTAAACTTTCTCTAAGTAAGTGGAACAAGTATCGGACAGAGAGAGAAGATTGAATTAAAGAAGCAGAGCATGTGGAGAGATTAAAAAAAAAAAAGTGGGAAAAACATTCCTAAAGAGATGGAGTGAGAGCTGAAGACAAAAACCGGAGAACAGTCGGAGACAGGCAGAGGAGCATGACAGAGCCAGAACAGAAAAGTCTTTATCCGGGATCAGGCGGAGATGGTGAAGTGGCTCCACAGGGGGAAAGACGCTCTGAGGCTTAGATATGGGTCATCAGAGGTCCCTCAGTGATAATGCTTCCATTGACACATAAGCCACAAACATGCCAAACATTTGCATTTTTCTAGCCATATTGTTTTATTGGATACTGGTATATTCAAAATGTTTGTGTGTTGGACTGTTCCCTTTTGTTCTGGTTAAACTGTAATCCACACTTTTCTGGACTTTCTCAGATTTTATAAATAAAACAATAATCTGATCACAAAAAGTCATAGATGAAGATATATTAGATATCGTGTTGTACAATCTTCATTGTTGCTGAATGTGTTGATACTTGTTGACTAAATAATCAATAGTTATATTGATAGAATCCCAGAGCCTTAGATGACATCTTTACAGTCCAAAACTGTTTTGTCAAAATCAACTCATGTGAGTGAGGGATTATTGTTTTGTGGAGTGAAAGTGCCTTTTCATGCATCTGTGCTTTCAACATCCAGAGCCAGAAACATAGTGCTGTTTGTCAGTCCCTCAGACCCGTTGTCATGGGCACCATATCTCAGCAATAATAATACAATCATAATACAACAGATTTGGCGCAAACATTCACCAGGATTTGAGGCTAAAGTCATTTCTGGGGTCGAAGGTCAAGGTCACAGTGACAAAATGCAGTTTGACCTTATGAAGGCAGTATCTCCATAACTCTCTCTCAATAGTTTGGTGGCTAAAGGTCAAAGGTCAAGACTCACAGTGATTCACAAAACGTGATTTTTGACTTTTGACAAAACATTGAGAACTCCTGAAGGCATCCGCTTCAAATTCAGCACAAAAGTCCATTTGGACTGAAGGAGCCATGAACTCCTTGGACTTTGTAGGTCAAAGGTCAAGGTCACAGTGAGAAAACACAGCGAGACAGGGCAGACAGTACATTATGACGTCTGCTAGATACATCCAACTCTCCGGTCATAGCTCCACCTTACACAAACATTTACCCTGGAACATGATCTTCAGATAGGAACAAAGAGGCGCCATCTCTGTTCTGCCCTATACTTCCATCCTCTCTCACTTCAACCTGTCCGTCCTTTCTGTCCTGTGTCTCTTCATCCTCTCTCTCTCGCCTCTATTCATCTCTCTCTCTGGAGGTAAACCGCTCTCTAGTGGTTGTTGGCCTGTCTCCCATCCCCTACATTCCCTCTGCCCTGCCAGGGGTTGCTGTGGAGAGGCACTAAGAGGAAAGCGTTCATCCTGCTCTTGTCTTTCTGTGTTTCTGCCAAACTCCAAATACCAACAGCCGAGGAGGCAGGCCTATTGTTTTTTCTTTCATCCTTCTTTACCGTGATCACTCTGCCTCAAAGGTCACTGTTGTTGTCTCCCTCTCAGACACAAAAATGCTAGATGGTGCTCTGCTATAACATCTATAAAGCCTGTCTGTAATTATTCCAGATACACTGTCTCTGTTTTTTATAGCTTGATGTATGGCAACATTTTCACTTTTGTGGCCTTCTATTAATATTGACCTTTTCAAATGGGAAAAGATTAGAGGGCCTTTACCCAAAGATTGTCCTGAAGGGAACAGAACAGAAGGATCCAGATTAGGTCAATATGTGTAAAATTTCATGTATAGTCTGTTTGATTTTATTTGCCTCCACCTTATCCTCTGTCATGGCTCCGCTTGCAGCTTTCCAGTGTGGTAATGTGTTAAATCATCAAGGTTCACGAACACCCATACAGATTTTAGTCTGGTTCTCAAATGTTATTTTTGAAATGAGTTGCTTTTCAGCATCAATTGACCATACAGCAACTGCTACAGCTAGCTTAACTGTCATTTACCCGTTGCCCTATGTCAACAATAATCATTTCTACCCCAACTGTCAGTGCACTGAGCTGCACTTAACAGGTTAATTATTAACCAACTCGAAAGTCATTCATTAAATTAACAAAATTAAAATACAAAAAAATCACTACAAAGGAAAACAACTGGCAAACTAATTTGACTACATCCTCCAACCCATCTGTAACTTGTCCTCATCCAAATAGTGTGTTTTGTGCACATTTGTCTTTTTACAAAGGTTCACTCCCACATGGCTGTGTGTACATGCCAGTTAGAAATAGGTGTGTTTGCTCTTCACTATGGAGCGCTTTGAACGGAAAAGTGCAGTAAGCGGAAAATTACTGCTGTGTTAGCAAAGGTGTGTCTCCTCCCAGTCCACATGGTACCTCTGCTGCTGCTCCACCAACATGGCTCACACAGTGCCTGGGGCGTACTGTAAATGCATTTGTCAGGAAATGTACTTGTACATTAGGGCTGATACAAGTGTGATTGCTGTGGATTCAGTCTGACTGTCAGTCTTTAAGATAGAACAGTTTTTAATCATTATCAGGCATTGGAAAAAATAAAAAATAGATAGATAGATAGATAGATAGATAGATAGATAGATAGATAGATAGATAGATAGATAGATAGATAGATAGATAGATAGATAGATAGATAGATAGATAGATAGAATTATTAATATACACATTGCTTTCGAAAAAGAAGCTCCACGTTGGCCATATACACAGCTACACTTTGGAAATACGATTAAAATTACACTGGAGACAAGAAAAGCTTTGGAAAAGTGAAATAACATTTAAATGGATTTCTTTTCTTCAAGTGAAACCGACTTTGGAAAAAACTATACATAATGCATGCTCTCATGTACAGAGGACCACATGTACATGGGAACATAATGAATAGTATATTAAGCCTTTAACAGAAATGTAAAGTAGCGTAACATTGAAACAAGAAGAAGAATGATTGAAGCTTTTAAGTCTTTACATGGCAGCTGTATAGTACATTACCTAGAGAGATTCACCTCTCCTGTTGAGGCTCCATTAGAGCACTTTGTGCCCATTAACATCAGATCAAGTTTCTGTATGTGTCTGAGAGTCAGAGAGAGCCAGAGAGGCCACTTTCTGCCCGTTTAAATTCAATCAGGTCTGTGTGTGGGGATGGATGTATGTACCGCAAGAGTGATGAGTTTGTCTCTGTAAGTTTAAGTCCTTTTAGTGCCTCTTCAAAAAAAACAGAGGCTGAATGTTAGGCTAGTATGAGCCAGTTTAGAGTGTGGTAACCAACCTCCTAACATGCAGTCGTGCACACACACACGCACATATAAAATGTTATTATTTGTTCCACGTGGACTGGAGATAATTTTATTTGCCCCATGCTAGCAGAACTAGAGCCTTTTTCAAATGCCAAACCACAGTTTGTACTCAATGTTAATCTGCATCCACGCATCAGTCAAACATTAGTCTTATCACTTTCTTAACTGTTGATGAAGCTGTTGTTTATATCATTGTCTGTATTTATCTCTACAGGTAAACAGCCTTGAGCGCAAAGATGTCAAAGATATGTGTTTTGGTGTTGATGACAAGTGAGTAGAAGGCTTCAAACCTTTTTTATTTAATCACTGTTAAACCCCCAATAATCCTTCGTTAAATAACGTCCTCTTTCTAAAAGCCAGTCAGTGTCACTGAAAACAGACTTGCGACCTATTTGCACTACTCCCTCATTATGAGGGCTGTTTTCCATCAGCATATTGCACAATTATTTATATTTTTGTGATGGAGTACGAGTTACCACAGGCCGTATAGTTGTCCCTTCAATCTAAATGTTAAACTGTGTGGACATCTGATAGAATTACATGTCCCGTAGAAATAAACTGTAAGACAGCAAATCTCTAACACTCTAAGTAAGACGGGACATGAAGTGTTCCTCAATTACAGTGCTGAAAAGCTGAAGGTGACACATGTCCACTTTTAGGTCCAGGTGTTGTTAAAGGGGGAAGAAGGGGAGAGAGGAAGAGAGTTGAAAGAGACGGAGGTTTATGGAACATTTTTTAAACATGTCTTGACTTTCTAATAAGCACAGAGGAGATTTAAGAGCTTTTTAGGAGGTGGTTTATTCACTGACGATGACAGTTTAATTTGTCAATGATTCTGAGCACCAGACACACGAGTTTACCTTCATTTCCACCTGCTCATTAGTGCCAAATAAAATAATACTAACTCACTTCCTCAAAATACAGGAGTACAGTGTGTCCCTGTAGTCATGTAACCACACAACAAGACAAATTATCTATCCAATATCCATGAAAAATCTTCCAAAACCACTTTATGGCTACATAGTGGAGAGGTCACATCCAGTGACCTCAGCTAAAACAGACAGGAGCTGAGGCAGCTGTTTTGTGTGTTAAAGTATTTATTTAAGTTAAATGGTCCAAATTCAGGCTCTGTACAGCTGTCTACAGAGATCCAAGTGTTTGTTTTTTGTACCAGACTGTGAACACATTATTTCTGCTGAGGTTTTAACATTGGAGTCCATGGGGACGGACTCAATTTTTAGACACACACTCTAGTGGCGGGTAGAGGAGCTGCAGTTTGTGTCACTTGAACAGCAGCAAGAGACGTGTTTGTTTTCTGTCTGAAACTCACTAAACGAAATCAGATCACTGAGGCTGTGTGTGTGTGTTTGTGTTGCAGTTGTGTCACTGGTGTGTGCAGAGGAACAGAATGGTGAGTATACTGACTTTTCACATTGAAAAATGCCTTTCTTAACATTTCTGATCAAAATTGAGTGTAGTGTTTGTTTTAAGTTGGTATGTATCGACCTGATTGTTAATCATTACTGAGAGAATTAAACTAGGCCACCTCACTTTGTACATTTGATTTTATTACATCATTGTTTGATGTGTGGATGTTTCTACATGTCCTGGTTTCTCCACTCTTTAAACCAACATTAAACTGATGCTTTTCCTCTCTGTTCCTACAGCGGAAGATCCTTTCACTTTTGGTAATGCACAAACCACAAAAGTACAAGAAGACAAAAATACACACACTGTAGTTATCTATACTGCTGGATAAATGAGTGTTGACTATTTTTTCAGTACTTAATTGCATCTAAACTTGCTTTTTCTTACTTTTATTGACTATGTAGGATATCTTTTCCTTGTTTAATGGTAAACTTGATCTGTCTATACAGACTACCACAGACTGCGTGTTGGAGGTCTCATTCTAGCTGCTGTCCTATGTCTCATTGGCATAACCATCCTGCTCAGTAAGATGCAAAGAACACACACACACACACACACACACATACATGTGCAGTCTTCAACTGAGAGAAACAGTCCTCAAAGACACACAGGTATTATAAAGAAAGTCACTGTTTCCTTTCTCTTGACACAGGCGGCCGCTGCAGATGCAAGTTCAACCAGAACAAGAGGTAATTCTTCACACATGGAAGCATTTGTGTAATTGTGAAAACTCTGTTTTATATAATGTTGTAAAAGCAGCGCGAGCTGTATGAATAGATTAGTCAGTGCTAAATCCAGGCCGGTTTTGCTTTTGTCTTTTCTCACTCTTTTCTGATGTCTCTTTACAGAAGGAGGACAGGAAGCAACACTCAGCAGATGCTCACTGACCAAGGTACCATACTCATTCGAACCAACACAGCCACCATACTGCAGACATCCTCAAGTGGCTGCACCAAGATATTTGTTTAAAGAAGATTGTATTTGTAGCTTTAGTACAGCATAAATATAAACTTAAAAGATAATCACCTGCAGCCACTCACACTTGACAATAGCAAATGCTAAAGCACTCCTCCCTCTCAGATATCACACACTTGTTGTTCTGAGTAAATATACTTGTCTTTCCACTTCCACTGTGCACTTGTGTGCAGCAAGATACACTCCCTCTGAAATACTGAAGATTTCATCACCTCTTTGACGTCCAGCTAAGGTCTAAAGTTATATTTGCTCTGTCCATCTGTCCCACCGTTAACGGTGTCGTGTCACACACACACACACACACTGACACCGTATGGAAAGCTCCCATAGCGCTGCAGCAAGATGCCACGAACCTTGCTGTTCAACAGGTGGTGGGGCACTGGGTGTCTGGCAGTCAGAGAAGAGAGGGAGGGAAGGAGAGCAAGAAAGGGATGGTTGTGTCAGTATTTTATGTTGTGGTGCAGCCCTATAAAAGATGCCCTTGAGGTTTTGACAGCTCCACTCAAAACAAGCCATGTCATCCACTCATGATCTGTAATTGAGACTTTCTCTTATTTGTTTCCTTGATCCAAACTCTGATGATACTAGATGCTGCTGGAAAAACATGAGTTTGATTTCAGCAGCTTTGATGTATGTGAAATACACAGGTGGCCCATATGGAAAAACACAGTGTGTGTGTGTGTGCGCCTATCTTAGCAACTCAGCAGGGCCCTCCAGGGACATAGTGCACTGATGGTAGCAATTTCCACTTGCATGGACACACACAATCTCTCTTTCAGCCACTCATTCATAACTAGAATAGTATTTATTCTATTATACTCAATTTCATGATCAAAAACAATTTTACACTGTGTTCGATCAACTACATTTTGAAATTCACCCTCCTGTCCTTCTGTCTGTTTGTAGGTCGTGCCTGTGACTGCTAGAGGTCGCCAGAGCACACACTGACGTCCCTGCAACCAACAGATAAGATGGAGCAGCAGCAGTGGGATTTGTGACTCCCAATGAGATGCTTTTGTTTTGTTTTGTTTTGTTTTTTTATTATCTAGAGAGATCAACTGAAAGTAGTTTTTGTATAGCTGCTGTGAGGTGAGATGCTTTCTGCCTGGTGACTGTGCTACTGTCCTGCAGCCTGCACCTCCACACAAATACACACACACACACACACACACACACACACACACACACTCTCTGACAAACATAACCATGGTCACACAGTTTTTGTCACTTTCATCTGAGTGGCTTCATGTAACAGTAACACAGACCTTTTACCAAAAAAATACCTATACCATAGGTGTCTACATAATCTAGGTTATGTCATTGTCTCACACTACTTACGTTGTCTGTACTGTATGTGCAAGGTGAAGACTGATGTAGATATTAGGTCGTCATGTCAAATGTATGAAAACCATGTAGTCTTGAGCGATTAGAATGCTGTTGGTAATTAATGATAATCTGTCAGTGCTTATGTAGCTTTATGGAAGAGTGTAGTGGACTGCACTGTTCAGAGATACAGACAGAGTCTGTCATGTTTCTATAAAAGAAATGTTTAAAGTCAAATGAGTGTTGGACTTTTCTTTGATTGCTGCACATGTGTGGGCGGGTGTGTTTGAGTCTGATGATATATGAGGTACTGAGGTCTATATACAGGCATTCATTATAATTACTATTACTGAATATTACTAATTGCTGTACAAGTTAACATCTATTCAATTAGTAATGAGACTGATGATAAATTGGCAACAGACAGTCAAAGGAGAAGTTTCGTTTTTTGCAACCTGGACCTTATTTCTAGCATAAAATACATTCATTTACTCACCCGAACAACTTTGGTGTAACTTGGAGTCCTTCGGAAGATATTTAGATCCACTCGCGATCTACGTATATCCACATAATGGGAGTTGTTGGGGCAACGATGCAGCGTCTAAATAAGACATTATCTGCTGTGAAACTCGTTCATTTCACCAATATGTTGTTATGAATCACCGGCACTATTCCCCCGTGAGTTCGGAGCGGCTCGGACTCATCCATGCTCGGACTTGTGTTGTTGTTGTCTTCCGGGGTTTTTTACACGGCTTTTCACTGACCTACGACCTCGATGACGTCACTTCCGTGCGACTGCGGAAGTCGTAGGTCAGTGAAAAGCTGGTGAAAAGCCGTGTAAAAAAAAACCGGAAGACAACAACAACACAACTCAATAACAAAACAAGTCCGAGCCGCTCCGAGCTCACGGGGGAATAGTGCCGCTGATTCATAACAACATATTGGTGAAATTAACGTGTTTCGCTGCAGATAATGTCTTATTTAGACACTGCATCCTTGCCCCAACAACTCCCGTTATATGGATATACGTGGATCGCGAGTGGATCTAAATATCTTCCGAAGGACTCCAAGTTACACCAAAGTTGTTCGGGTGAGTAACTGAACGTATTTTAGGCTAGAAATAAGGTCCAGGTTGCAAAAAACGGAACTTCTCTTTTAAGATGTTGAGCTGGACGTAAACATGAGGAAGGGGAAAGTCTAGAGTTATTCCACCAGTGGAGGCTGATCAGGCACAATAAGTGAGTTCAATGATGGGAGTTTACCAGATGAAAAATATCTACATAATGTATATATGTATATCTGTGTGTGTGTGTGTGTGTGTGTGTGTGTGTGTGTGTGTGTGTGTGTGTGATTTATATATGCAAATGTATTCAGACAACATGAAACTGTATGCTTATTGATCTTTTTCATATGGATTTTAAACATCATTTCATTCATTTATATTTACATATATTTCTAAATATAAGTATCAAATATATTGCCTACATGTTTTTACTTTATATGTACTTATATTTCATACATGGAAATCCAATGTAGGCCTATGTACATGTATTAGATTTGTGTATGAGTGTAAGAGAATGAGTGCAGTAATGTGATCTGTGTGTATGTGAGAGAGCTGATTTTACAAATGCTCTGGCACCATCTAGTGGACACTGCACATATTGATTAAGCTGCAGTGCTCAATGCATCATGTTTCTTCAAAGCAGCAGTGCACACGGTAGCAAGGAAGCGCATGACTGGTCTCACAGCATGTCAGCCATTCGTCTGCAAACTTACACAAGACCAAAATTAAGTGTTTTGTCTCCTCTCCTCTGCAATTCATCAGTGACAACGTCATTTTGTTTTTGCACGTGACTTAGTGTCATGAGAGATTCACTTGAGAAATGCACAGAGATGCTGTGGTAACTTGGGTCACACCATCTTGATTCATTAGTTCAGACTTTAACATCAAGGTAGAGCAAAATAAATGGCTAATAATAAAAGTAAAAAGTAATAAAACAAAAATGTGTTGGAGCCAAATTGAGAGTAGATTTTTTTCTTTTCTTCTTTCTTTCTTTTCTTTTCTGTTTTTTTTTTTTTTTTTACAAACTGTCATTCCTGTCCTCACTATTCTTTCTACTATTATTTACAGTGGATGCGATTTCTGTAGAACAGAGTAAGTTAAACGCAGGAACTGCACATGAAGAGTAAAGCCAAGGAAAACGTACCAATTAGTTATAATAAGTAAGTATATTACGCAGCATGACAGTAATTGGAAAATATCAAACCCATGCTTTGATCTTTTGAATAATTAATATAAGCCTGTTTCTATATTGCATTTAAACACTGCTAAACACATAAAGCTAATGTCATATTGACCCACACACACTTATTTTATTCATCTCTACACAAACAAAAAGTCTTCTTTGAACTTTTGTATCACAGTTTACTAAAGGCAACAGGCCTCATGGCTGATACAGCAGCCTGCATCAACTGATCACATATCATCATCCACATAGCTCAGAACCAGCAGTGAAGCATCCTGTTGTTGAGGTTTACAGCACGTAATAAATTTACACAAAACCTCAACAATAATAAAGCTTTCAAAGTGCAGATGGTTGAATGATTCTTTTATTTAGAAATACAACATAACATAGAATAATATCGTAGAATTTAATAAAATCATATATCACACAATGTCAGATAATAACACATGAAGACATTACCTTCAGAAACTTGTGATCACCATGGAGTTATTAGAGAGGGGAAAATGGACTCAGGTTCATAATACTAATAATAATAAATACTGTAAATGAGAAATCTTAAATGAACACAGGAAAATTGTCCCACTGTCTTCTCGTTCATCCCCTCCTCTCACTTCTTCCCAATTTTATCTCCAAGGCAGTGAAGTCCACACTGCTCCTCTTGCTGTAGGCTGTTGTCCTGGGAACACATAGTCCAGACAGAGGAGGTGGCTGCCCAGAGAAGGGGAGTGTCTCTGGAGCAAGGGAGGACTAACAACGCTGGAGGAGGAGCCAGGTTGTTCACTGTAGAGGAGGAGGAGGCGGATGCAGACTGCACTGCAACATTGAAATTGAAGAGCTGTCCTTGTTTCACCTGCACCTGCATTTGCTGGAGGGACAGGCTTATCAGCATCTGAAATAGCAGTGAAGTACACCAATTAAAGGAGAAGTTCCATTTTTTGCAACCTGGACCTTATTTCTAGCATAAGATACGTTCATTTACTCACCCGAACAACTTTGGTGTAACTTGGAGTCCTTTATTAGATCCATTTGCGATCCACGTATATCCACATAATAGGAGTTGTTGGGGCAACGATGTAGCGTCTAAATAAGACATTATTTTGGTACAATTGGTACCAGTAGGCTACTATTCCCATGTGAGTTACTGTGAGTTAATAACAACACAACTCAGACCTGCGTTGAACTCACAGGGGAATAGTAGCCTACTGGTACCAACAGTACCAAAATATTGGTGAAATGAAGGAGTTTCACAGCAGATAATGTCTTATTTAGACGCTACATCATTGCCCCAACAACTCCCATATACGTAGATTGCGAGTGGATCTAAATATCTTCCGAAGGACTCCAAGTTACACCAAAGTTGTTCGGGTGAGTAAATGAATGTATTTTATGCTAGAAATAAGGTCCAGGTTGCAAAAAACGAAACTTCTCCTTTAACACAAAGGGTTACACAGGCATCTCAGGTTTTCTTAATATAGACCAACAGCCCTGCTTCTGGACCACGTGGTAGTGGGGTGGACACTGACTGGAAACGGCCTCAATCACTGGGCACTGAGCCAATTTCAGTCTGGGAAGACAGCTGCTGCAAAATAAAGGGTGGTCCCACTGCAGGATGTTCGTGGTAATTTTACGGGGCTGGACAGTTGGTGCGTGTCTCCATTGCAGGAACCGCCCCTGAAGAGCCATGTCCCTGAACTGAGTACCTACCCAGAATCCTGAAAAGCTCCCGGCTGGGGCTTGAGTTTTACTCTGTCCTGATTGGTCATATTCAAAGAGGATGCGACTCCAAGAGAAAGCCCCGAAATAAGCGGCATTATTAAAAAAAAAAAGAGAAACGGCCGGAAAAAAGAGAATACGACAGTAAAAGACGTATGATAAGTGGACAGACAACTACGCGATCGTTAGATAACGCGACGATCGAAACGACATTTTTAAAAACCCAGTAGGCGACGATACTGCCGAAAAAACAACAACAGGAGCACAAAAACTAAAGAAAGAATACAACGATTGCTCGATGATCGAAATTGTTGCACGTCGCCTCAAGAGTCCGACGGGTCCTACACAGGTGGAGACAGGACAGCAGCAGCCAAGTGACCCAGCCAGGTGTCAGGACCCTGTCTGTTTGTTTGTCAGGGTAGAAACTCAGAAACATTGTCATTTCACTGTACAGTGTAAACAACTGCAGATGAATTGTTCTTTGGTCTTGGAGAACTGGTTGAAAGGTGGCTTTTTCTGGTATACACTATGAATTAATTAATCTGAAAATTATGAACAGGATATAAATTGAAATAAGGTAATCCTTTATTTGTCCCACAGTAGGGAAACTGACAGTGTTTCAGCAGCAGACAACCTTGACAGTACAGAACAGACATAATAGAAATTTAAAAAGAAGAAGAGCAATATACATAATCAATGTGAATTTGGATCATATCAAGATGTAATTCATTGAAGTTCAGTAAATGATAATCACAGGCTGGGCTTTCATGGATAGGCCAGAAGAAAAAAGAAATTTCATGGTATAAAACTGACATGAGTAGTTGGCTTTCATGGCTGTTAAAGCAATGCTGTAATAATCAAAGTCCACATTTCCTCTGCCTCATTACAAATCACAGCCTATTTGTTTTTGCTCTGTTTCTCCACTGAGTAGGTTTTTCCTGTTGTGAAGTCTTCCTGTATACTGTAACACATGCACACACACATTTCCTTTGGCAACCGTTAAGTTTCATTTCAGTGGATCATGAATTGTGTTTCATATGTATGGCATGCAGGGCTTTGGGCCTCCATCACCATACGGAGGACAGGGACCACAGCGGTATCCTATGGGTCTGTACCCACCACAGCAGGCCACAGTTAATGTCCAGTCCACCTGTGTTACTCCATCTTCACCTTGCTGTGCTGCTGCCTGCCTCTGGGAATCGCTGCCCTCATCTACTCCATCTCAGTGAGTTTCAGTCACTCGGACGCTGATCAGAAACAGAACAAAATCTTCACAAACTGTAACACAATGTAAAATTTACCCCAAACCCAGATCCAAGTGATTTAATTATGTGTGGCTTTAGAGTCCATCCCAGCTGAACCTTTCAATACTCATTTCAATCCAAACTAATAAAGAAAAACAGCCTTTATCGTAAATGTAATTTACTGAACATGATGGCAACAAGAAACTGAGAAAGAGGTTTGATGGTTCTGGATGGTGTGTTAGTTCAGACGTCCTCTGACTTGAATTATATGTTTTAATATCCATAAGATTCCCTTGTTTTTTCAATACATGGGTTTGTCTTTTTGTTGGTCTATGATTTAGACTCAGACATAGAAATGTATGACTTTATTGTAAAGACCAAGTCAGCAAACTCTACCTTTATTTTAAATCAGGCTTTCGTAATGCTCTAATGTAGATGCAGTCATGTGTTCTTGTTGTGGGAAATGACTGAGACAGTTAATGAGTCTGTTTACACTCTGTGACTCACAGGAATTTTATAATATAAAGAAAGTACACAAAAGTTTCCAAGAGGTCGACCGTTAACCTCAGAGTGGAAAATCCTGTCTGTCACCTCCTTCACAATTTAAATCAAGCCAAACGTAAAATGCATTCGAAGAGTTTCTGGCTCCAAAAAAAATCCAGTGCATTTATTTCAAGTTGTTTGCTGCTTGATCTTAAAGAAAACGGAATTAGACAGGTGATATATCCACAAAAGTCTGTTTGCATATACATGTGAATAAGGTCTATACTAAGTACGACTCCTTCCAGCCTGTGTTTGGTTGTGTGTATGCCAGGGTATGCAATACAGCACATGATAAAGGGAAATGTAAACCAAACTGCAATAACTCTTACTTAGCTTGTGTAAACCTGCTCATCTAGGATATTTAGAGACAGGATTCACACAACAAACATGGGGAGGAAGCAGGAAGCAGGTTGGTATTTCTATGTCCAAAATAAATTTGAATCAAGTCACTTTTATTTATAATCTATCAGTATATTTGGATAACGTCACACAGTGTTAGTGCTGCAAAACAAAGGCTCCCTTTTTTGACCAGTGCTTTCAATAGAAAATATTTTGTGCGTAAGTTTGTGAAACAGGAACCTGTGTTGTTACTGATGCTGTTTTTAGTCGTACACATGCAGCTCCACAAGGCAGCAATGCGTTACAAATTAGAAAACATGAACTTCAGCACACTTATGTAAGATGATGTGAATGAATTCAAGATTGTTTTTATGTTAGCGATAAGATAATATGATGATGATAAATGATGGACTGTGATAAGTCAACTCTTTATCACTATTTATCATCTATCACTTGGCTGAGGCTCTTGTTAGTTTAAGTTTGGGGTTTTACAATACAATCATTTCCAGCATAAACTTGATTTGTGGTTTGTTTGTTTTTTTTTCAGTTTGTTTTATCACATTTCAGAATAGCGGCTTCTATTAAACGTACAGCACAGTGCGGATAACTGAACAATGTTTGCAGTGGGCAGCTCGGCCATCGGGGACAAGAATAGATAAGAATCAGTAAAGCTGTGTACATGCTGTTAGGACCTACAGGCTGTTGTGTGTGCAGCTGTAACCGATTGTTGTTTCCATGAAGCATTTATACACCTCAGGGTGGGTGCTAGTAGATAAGACACACAGTGTAAAATGTAATCTACCTCAGAGCTGAGGAGTGGGCAGCTTCAGGGAGACGGGAGGAGCTGATCGTGTTGGTTGGAGCTAGAAAAGCTTGAGCTCCTAATAACAAGTGTCATGGAAATGTTTACCAAAAACAATCATGAAATACCATTTATTTTGGTGCACAGTTCATTGATTATATGTATCCCAGGAAATGGATGTATGGGGTTTAAGAATGACTTCATCTTTTTCTGTTTTCCTTTTTTCCTCTTTCCTGGAAGTCCGACTCTCTCAGCCCACTCACCCTGAAGTACGTAACGTGAACTGTGTGTCAATGGGAAAACTGAACACACACTAATGCCTGTGTTGGAATTTCCTTTCAGAGACAATAACAATACTCTGGAACTTTCTCCCCCTCTTTTTTAGTCACTCGCAGCACATGGCCAGATAAACAAATGATGCAGATCTGTTTACCCCAGTTTCTCCTGTTATCAAACAAAGATCAGATAAAACTGTGTCCTCATTACCAGGAACATTTTCTCTCAGCAGATGTTTTGATTAGGAGTCTTACCTTACTTTCTTTTGGTTTGTTTCTCATGTAACATGTGACTTTTATTATGTAATCGTAGTGGCTGCATCATTTTAGTCTTTTTTTTTTTCAAACTTTAGCATACAGACATTTCAAGTAATGACAGCACACACAGGCCTTTATAGATATTTTGATATAGATACATTCTGTCCTTTACTATTGTTTTTACTCGCTTTCGTTTTACCTTTTGTTTTATTTTTTTGTTTTTTGTTTTTATTGTATGGATCCTATGAGGCCTATACACAGGAAGCAGTGCCGACAGAAATTTGATCTTTTGGCACTTTAACTTAACTTTTACTTATATGTCCTTATATGCCTGTCCTGTTTTCACTACAATTCTACTCACAAACACTTGACTTTTCTGTTTTACCGAATAATTTTAGCCAAATATCTTTAATCTTTAAATAGCATGAAGTCTGGAAGTATGGAAACCCTCTGTTGATTTCCCTTTAAGAGGTGAAGGAGAGATAGAGCCAGAGAGGAGAAGGGGGGAGAGGAGACAATTGTGCTGATCTTCTGCTGGGTATGTTTTGTGGGAGAGTGGCTGCATCATGAGGGAGCTGGAAGTACTGGGAGGAGATGGAGCAAGAAGAGAGAGAGAGAGGGAGACAGAGAGAGAGAGAAAGAAAGAGAGAGAGTGTGTGTGTGTGTTTGTACTCCTATCATTGTGAGGACAAGTGTGAATTTTAAACCTTTGGAGTGAGGACCATTTTGTAAAGTGAGGACATTTAGGCTGGTCCTCACCATATTTTCATTGTAATGGCTTCTAGAGGCTGTTTTTATGCATTTCTCCAAGTTTCAGAGTGGTCATCAGAAAGATGCCACTATGGGAAAAATGTGCGGAAAAACGTATTCTGTGTGTATTTCTTGGATACACACACTTTTTGCTCTCTGGTCCTGGGCCTGGTCCGTCACGTTAATGGCTGTGTTCCAGTCCGGTCTCTTACAGACAATAGACTGTATATGACTTGGGCTTGTTCACGTCAAGTGTGTGAGTGTCCCATTTTCACATCATCAGGTCAGTTTATGTCCTGGTCCTGTCCCATTCCTATCACAGCATCTGGAG